>VWZV01003876.1:29117-42652 GCA_013397155.1 Irena cyanogastra | reverse complement strand
CCTGGATCCTGCTCCCACAGCCTGGATCCTGCTCCATCAGCCCCTGGATCCTGCTCCCTGAACCTGGATCCTGCTCCCTGAACCTGGATCCTGCTCCCACAGCCTGGATCCTGCTCCCACAGCCTGGATCCTGCTCCCTGAGCCTGGATCCTGCTCCCAGTGGAGGGCACGCAGCCCCGTGGGCACCTTCAGCTCCAGCCCAGCCCTTGCTGCCCTGTCAGGGCTGGGCTGATCTCCAGCAGTTCAGCTCCAGGGGAGCAGGTGCTGCCAGAGGCTGCTGATGCCACCAGGCTTTAAAAGGGAAAAGGGAATTTTCTGTCCTGGAATGCACCTAAAATTTGTGACACTCAGCTTTGGAGCTCAACAGGAATTTTGTCCTCGAGCATTGGGAGCTGCTGGAGAGAGCCCAGAGGAGGCAGCAGGATGAGCAGAGGGATGGAGCAGCTCTGCTGGGAGGAAAGGCTGGCACAGCTGCCATTGTTCACCTGCAGAGGAGAAGCTTTGGGCTGAGCTCAGGGTGGCCTTGCAGGGCCTGAAGGAGCCCCAGGAAGCATGGAGAGAGACAGTTGCCAAGGGCTGCAGGGACAGCAGCCAGGGAATGGCTCCCAGTGCCAGAGGGCAGGGCTGGATGGGATCTTGGGAATGAGGAATTGTTCCCTGGCAGGGTGGGCAGGGGCTGGGCTGGAATTGCCAGAGCAGCTGGGGCTGCCCCTGGATCCCTGGCAGTGCCCAAGGCCAGGCTGGACCCTGGGGCTGGGAGCAGCCTGGGACAGTGGGAGGTGTCCCTGCCATGGCAGGGTGGCACTGGGTGGGCTTTATGGTCCCTCCAACCCAAACCATTCCATGATCCCATGAAAACTGATCCTTGGCTGCCTCTGTTTCTCTCTCCTGCTGAGGTTTCAGTGTGATATTTATCACACAAACAGAGGTGGATGTGAAATTACAGATTTTTAACAACGTTTTCTCAGCTCTCCCAAATCAGAGCAGCTCTATTTTGATTTCCACCAAGCAAACATCTCCAACCCTCTCACCTACCGCTGCCAGAAGCGTCAGCAGGCGGCCCCAGAAACCCAGGCAGTTTAGAGCAACACTCACCTTTAGAAAACACAGCTCTATCACAATTTCCTGTGGCTTGATGACACAGAAATAAAGCCTGTGCTACTCTCAGAGCAAAAATCAGCACGGCACATCACCCACCTGCCAGATTTTCTTCCTTCCAAACCTTCTGGTGCTTCTCCAGCGCCATAAGGGATCCAGTGACCTCCCTGGCTCGTTTCCCTGCCATTCCTTCAGGGCTGAGTGGCTCTGACACCGCTCCCGTTGCACAAGGGAGCCCCATTGCCTCACTCCAGCTCCCGGGAATTTTGCAACCCCGCAGCATCCAGGGCACTGCTGGGAGCAGCAGCACATCCCGGGAGGGAGAGCTGCTGCAAACCCCTCCTGCAGCCCCCAGCTGTGTGCCAGGCAAACCTGCAGCCTCTCCCTGCCTGCCCAGGGCCGTCCTGTGCCGCTCACCTGGGCAGCACCGCCTCAGCTCCTGGCGTGCCTTGAGAGAGCAGCACCTGTGCAGGGGAGACGCTGAATTCTCCCCAAACACCCGCTTTTCTCTGATCACAAGCCAGAAATTCCGTTTTCTTGCACACAGCATGTAGATATCCTACTATTCTGAGGTGGAAAACCCAGCACTCCTCCCTAAAAACCATCGCAGGCAGTGAATCCCCCGGGATGCAGCTGCCCTGGGGCTGCTCCCAGCCCCGAGGAGCAAACACCGGCACGGCTGGAACAGCAAACAAACCCTGGCAGCGGAGCCGCAGCTCCCGCTGCTCCATCAGTTCAGCTCTGCCGAGCTCCTGGAGCTTCCCAGATTTCCGCCAGCCCCGCTCCCGTCCCGGGCTCCGGACACACCTGCAGGGCTCCAGCCCCTCCTGGGCAGGGGGAGTGCGGAGATGCCAGCCCTGGGGATGGGTGCCAGCTCTGGCTGCTGCAGGGCCACCAGCCCGCCTGTCACTGTCCCGTCCTGGGAGAGGCGAGCAGGGAAGCACCCGGGCTGGGAGGGAGGGAGGGAAGGAGAGAGGGAGGGAGGGAGGGCAGCGGAGCCGTGCCCGGTGCAGGTGCCCAGGTGGGAGGTGCTGAGGGGGCACCGAAGCTCCTGGCGTGGGAAATATGGAGCCAGAGGCAGAGCGGTGCAGGAGAGAGGGAATCATGGAATTCCTGAGTGGGAATAAACCCCCAGGGATCCCCCAGTGCTCCCCTGCCCTGCCCAGAGCCCCAACAATCCCCCCTGTCCATCCCTGGCAGCGCTGGCCAAAGGCTCCTGGAGCTCTGGCAGCCTCGGGGCCGTGCCCATTCCCTGGGGAGCCTGGGCAGTGCCAGCACCCTCTGGGCAAGAACCTTTCCCTAAAACCCAGCCTAAATCCCTCCTGGGCCAGCCCAGCCCTCCCTGGGTCCCGCAGCCCCGGAGCTCCGAGCTCAGATTCCTCTGCTCCGGGAAGGCTCCGGGGCTGGGACATTCCCAGAGATGCTGCCCCGGCCCCGGCACTCCTCGAGCTCCGTGCTCCGGGGATATTGCACATTTTGGGCTGTGAGGAGGAAGGAGAGGTCATCTCAGGGCTCCCCTCAAAAAGGGAGCACTGGCTCACTGCAGCCACCACCACACATTAAAACCCCCAAACCTCACCCTGTACTCCCCACGTGAGGAAGAGGCGTCTGTGGTTAGCACCGAGCCACAGGGGGCTCATCAGGGCCCACCTGGAAGCCACAAAGTGAATTTATCAGCTTTGAAAGATGCATTTGAACTCCTTCAGAGGATGCTGCTGCTGTGGGGTGACATCCCCCCAGCATTCCCAGGGCCAGAGCACATCCCTGCCGTGTGGTGACATCCCCTCAGCATTCCCGGGACCAGGGGACATCCCTGCCGTGTGGTGACATCCCCTGAGCATTCCTGAGGCCAGGACACATCCATCCCATGGCCCCTGGCAGGGACAGTGACCTCCAGACTCTCATCAGCTGCATGAGCAGGGATGGGGATGAGAACAGGGCCAGGGATGGGATGGGATGGGATGGGATGGGATGGGATGGGATGGGATGGGATGGCCCCTCTTTGCCTGACACTGAATTCATTCAGTAACTCAGCTGCTGTTGCCTGGGCAGCAGCTGGAGAGAGGAATTGAGGTGGCAATGGAGGCATTGAAACAAATGGATGAAAACATCTCAGCGTTTCCTTGCTGCCTACTTCTCCAGAGCTTTGTTGCATTTTTCCTCAGGGTGAGGATGCAGCCCCTGCTTTCCTTTCCTGAGCTGTTGCTGCATCTCAGTGAAGGAACAGGTTGTGGGATTCATTTCCCAGACTGGCCCAAATCTCTGGTAAATCTGCCTTTCTGCCTGCTCAGTTCAGTTTTCCTCTGCCCCTGGGAAGCCTGGAGCAGGATCTGATCTTGTTTTCACAGCCCGCAGGAAATTCCCCTTTTTTAGGTGAATTTTAAACCCTGGCACGGGCGTTGAGGGGGCCAAGAAGGAGGGAGAAGCTGAAGGGGTGGCCCAGGCTCAGGAGGAGTCCCAGGGGAGGTGATTCCCTTCCTCAGACCAGTGGCACCAGTTTGAGGCCAAGCATGGCCACCAAAACCCCAGAAAGTGACAAAATGTTGTGCCTGAGTGTGTGAACTCCCCAAATGCCTGGAGGGTGCCCCGGAGTTTAAGCCAGCCCGGGAGCATCAGCAGGAAAAGCTGCTGGGAGGACGGGCCGGGGCTGATGAGCGAAACTGCACTTGTGGATAAATCCATTGGATGCAATAAATTAATTAAATCAGCAATGCAGAAGGCTCAGGAATAGGGTTAGGGCAGTGAAGACTCCCTCTGGGGTGGCCACGGTACACTGGATCCGTGAGATGAGGGAGGAAGAGGAAGAGGAGGAGGAGGAGGGTGTGGGTGGGTCAGTGACAGCAGAGCCAGGCCCTGCTTCCTCCTGGCAGGGGAAATCTGGGGCTAAACCAGATCCTGTCACTCCCTGGCCTCTTCCCTGCGTGCCGGGAAGGGCTGTGGGACAGGAGCAAGGCTGGAGTGAGACGTGGCTGTGGGGTCAANAGAGGTGGCCATGGGGTCAGAGGTGGCTGTGGGGTCAGAGGTGGCTGTGGGGTGAGAGGTGGCCATGGGGTCAGAGGTGGCTGTGGGGTCAGAGGTGGCTGTGGGGTGAGAGGTGGCCATGGGGTCAGAGGTGGCTGTGGGGTGAGAGGTGGCCATGGGGTCAGAGGTGGCTGTGGGGTCAGAGGTGGCCGTGGGGTGAGAGGTGGCCGTGCCCTGCCTCTGCCGGGAGCTGTGGGGACAGGCTGGGCCCGAGGAGGGCCAGGAGCCATTTCTGGTGCCATCTCCCAGGAGAAGTGTCCCCTCGTGTCCCCCAGCCAGCCGTGGGGTCACCCACAGGACATTGGGTGTCACCGAGCTGCTGAGGGGGCACGGGGTGCCCGGAGGGGACGGAACCCCTTCTGTGGGGACAGGGGGGCTCGGCCGGGGCCCGGCGCCATCCTGGCTGCTCGGCCGGGGCCTGCTCGGGAATTGCCAACCCAGGGAGGCCGTGGAGCTGCTGGAGAGAGCCCAGAGGAGGCAGCAGGATGAGCAGAGGGATGGAGCAGCTCTGCTGGGAGGAAAGGCTGGCACAGCTGCCATTGTTCACCTGCAGAGGAGAAGCTTTGGGCTGAGCTCAGGGTGGCCTTGCAGGGCCTGAAGGAGCCCCAGGAAGCATGGAGAGAGACAATTGCCAAGGGCTGCAGGGACAGCACCCAGGGAATGGCCTCAAACTGAAAAATTACAGGTTTAGATCAGATAATAGGAACAATTTCCTCCCTGGCAGGGTGAGCAGGGGCTGGGATGGAATTGCCAGAGCAGCTGGGGCTGCCCCTGGATCCCTGGCAGTGCCAAGGCCAGGCTGGACACTGGGACAGTGGAAAGTGTCCCTGCCCATGGAATGGGATGATCTTTAAGTTCCCTCCAAACCAGGCCATTTTGGGGTTAATTCTGTGAGCTCTCAGAGTCTCTGTGGGCTCCAGTCCCTCCCAGTCCCTCCCAGTCCCACCAGTGTCACTGCCAGCCCCCACACGGTTGTGTCTCCACCAGAGCACATCCATTGTTCCAGAAGCAAATCTGTAACTTCTATTTGACTTTAGGGGGACTTGAGAGTGCCTGTGACCTCGAGATTATTATTTAATATATTTTTAAAGAGCTCCAGCTCGGTGGAGGAATTCTCTTTGCCCTCCTGGATCTGTCAGTAGCCACAGATTTCATCTCCCCCAGGTCAATGAGGACCTGTGGAGTGACAGGGTCCCTCAGGAAGCTTTCTCTGGAAGGTGACAAAGGACATTTCCCAGCACAGGGTCTTGCAGAACTCTTGAAACTGCATTCCTGGAAGCCTTTTGGTTTTAAATTGGCCTCATTTTTGTTATGAGGAAAGAAATAAGAACAGGGAGCAGAAAATGCACTTTATTCTTTCAATGAATTTTCCCTTTTCCTTGAAAAGCTGCTGCTGTGGTGGCCCTTGTACAGGAATAGAGAGGCTCTAACATGTTTCTGTCCACATCTTTATCTGTGGCATGGTAACCCCTGAAAGTCAGGGGGAAGGACCAGCGTTGTACAAACCCTCACTGGCAGAGCTCTCTGGGCTCCTGAGCAAGGGGCAGGAAGAAATAATTCAGAATTCGTTCAGTAATTCAGAATTAATTCAATAATTCAGAAATAATTCAGAAATAATTCAGAAATAATTCAATAATTCAGAAATAATTTGGTTTCTGGCCCCACGGTGCCCCGAGCTGGGCTCAGCTCCTTCAGGCCCCAGGTCCCAGCTCTGCTGCCTTTGGCCAAGCCCAGGGGACAGGAGGTGGCCAGGCCCTTCTCCAGCTCCACTCCCTGTTGTTATTTACCATAGAATGAGGAGAAGGACTCTGAAATTCTGAAGAATTAGAAGGTGTTTATTTTAATAATTTATTTTTATAGGGTTCTTTTTAATAGCTACTTGATTGGTTAAATTATATGATGTTTTTCTGCTACTATTGGATGAGATAGAGCAAATTTTGAAAACACACACACAAGAAAATAACAAACTGAAGTGAAAAACAGCACCTGGTATTTTGAGAACAAGAGATGTTTACAAAATTTTTATCAGTCCTTTCCTGAGAACATGAAATTTTTACAGAACTTTTCTCTAGGAAGGCAAACTGTTTTTCCTTGGGAAAATTCAGGCTTGGTGCTGGATCTTTCTGAGATCCACCAAAAGTCAGTTCTACGATGCCCCACCCTGAACATGTTCCCCCATCAAGGAGCTCTTGGCCAGGCCCTCTGGGATGGCACCCTCAGTGCAGCCCAAACCCCGCAGAGATAATTTGGGATTGAGGTTTTCCAGTGACCCCACAAAGGATGGGCTTCCAGGAGAACCAAGAGGGGGACGGAATTCACCTGCTGCTGTCCCAGCATTTATGCAAATATATAAATGGGTTGTATTTATACAGCCCCAAAGCCCTAAAACCAAGGGGTTGGAGCAGCTGGTGCCCCCATCTGCACAATCTCTGCCAGGCTCAGAGCTTCCCTTGGCACAGCTCAGGGGTGCAGCAGGGGCACTCTGGGATTCCCTGCAGCTGGGAAAACTGGCTGCACTCTGCAGCCTGCCACTGAAATGCAGCTTAGAGTGGAAAAAACCCAGTTTAACAGTGTTAAATTAAATATGTGCTGACAGCTGCAGCTTTGGAAGGGGCTGGATGGGGAGGCTGCCGACACCCAGAGCCATTTAATTCCATTAAATGGAATTCCCTTTCTGCAGAGGAGTTCTGAGCCCTCAGCTGAGTCCCAGGGACTGCAGAGTTTATTTTGGTGAGGATGAATCAGGTGGGTCACACCGATCAGCACTCACAGCTTTAATGAGCAAACAGAGGAAATTCAGATTAGTGCTGACCAAAGTTGGAGTTCATTGCTCCCAGCGGTGCTGGGAAGGTTCCTGCCCTGAGCCACAAACTCATCTCCACTGGCCCAGGGTGCCCAGAGCAGCTGGGGCTGCCCCTGGATCCCTGGCAGTGCCCAAGGCCAGGCTGGACATTGGGGCTGGGAGCAGCCTGGGACAGTGGGAGGTGTCCCTGCCATGGCAGGGCTGGCACTGGGTGGGCTCTGAGGTCCCTCCCAACCCAACCCAGTCTGGGATTCTGTGATCCCCTGACAGAAAGTTGGGGTTTTCAGCTCCCACAGGCTCAGCAGAACCCTCTGGGATCCAGGCAGAGGGAGGAAGGTGAGACCCTGGATCCCAAACTCAAACAAACTGCCAGGAGCACGCAGAATCCCAGACTGGTTTGTGTTGGAAGAACTCAAAGATCATTTTGTCCCACCCCTGCCATGGCAGGGACACCTTCCCCTGTCCCAGGCTGCTCCAAGCCCCAGTGTCCAGCCTGAATCACCAAAGCTCTGGAGCTTGGTTCATCCTCCCAGCATTTAAAGGGTTGGAAACCTGACCTGCTTGATCTCCTGTGGCAGGGGGATCCTTCAGCAGAAATATCACTGAACCTTTGGATTTCCCTCTCCAGAATCCAGCCACCTCAGAGGGCATTTTATATCCCCATTTTTATCAGCAGATCCCCAATCCCTGGGGCTGGAAAAGCCCTCCCAGCCCAGGCAGTCCCAGCTGTGCCCCATGGCCACCTTGTCCCCAGCCCAGAGCTCTGAGTGCCACCTCCAGGGGACACCTGCAGGGATGGGCACTCCAAAGCTGCCTGGGCAGCCCCTGCCAAGGCCTGAGTCCCCTTTCCATGGGGAAATTCCTCCCAGTACACTGAGAAGCAGAGATGTTTTATGCACAGAAACTGATTTTCATGGTGGCATTGTCAGAAGAATGAAAGATCAGAGACCCCCCCAATGGTCAGGAAAAAGGATCTGTCCAGACATCCTCTCCAAGCTCCCAGGAATTTGCACCAAATCGCTGGGGAGTGGCAGGAGAGGAGGCTCCTCCATGCACAAGGAAGGACCTCAAAAATATCCCAAACTCCCTGGGCAGCCCCTGCCAAGGCCTGAGCACCCTTTCCATGGGGAAATTCCTGCTGCTGTCCAACTGAGAGCAGTTTTGGATTAGAAATCGGGAAGGAATCTTGCCTGTGAAGGTTGGAAAAGAGCCAAGTGACAGGGGCAGGGGAAAGTTCTGTCCTGAGCAGCAAATCTGGAAAAGGCCTTTCTGTTAAGTGAGCTGCAGCTTTCTGCCCACGCCGCCCGCAGCACGTGAGCCCCAGCCTTGCCTCCCTTATCAAGGAAGTTTTTCAGAGGCAGCAGCAGCCCTGAGTAATTCCTTTATCTCATTTCCTCTTCTTTACAAGTGCCTGTGTTCTGGTGTGAGGCCCAGATAAGCTTTTCTCTCCAGGCAGCCCCCGTGTCTTCCTGCTGGGCTGGTTTTGCCCCGAGCACACGCAGATGGGGCAGCAGCAGCTGATCCCCACCCTTCCCAAAGCTCAGGAGGCTCAGTTCCTGCTCCACTGATTCCCAGCGGAGTGAGAGGCTCGGGAGTGCCCCTGGATGTGCAGCTACAGCCCTGCAGCCTTCACGGGAGAACTGGTGTGGATTTGCTCTGTCCTGAGCTGGTCATCCATGCTTACCCCGATTTTCCATGGATTTAACCTTGTTAGGGGGAGCAAATTCATCCCAAGTGTGGTGAGACTGAAGTCAAACCTCATTTGTGGTCTTCCGGCAGAGCCAGGACTTTTGGAATTG
The DNA here is from genome assembly GCA_013397155.1 of Irena cyanogastra. Classification (NCBI taxonomy): domain Eukaryota; kingdom Metazoa; phylum Chordata; class Aves; order Passeriformes; family Irenidae; genus Irena; species Irena cyanogastra. The sequence continues at coordinate 33,931 of VWZV01003876.1, read as the reverse complement.
CTCCCAAAATGCCTTCCTGAGCAGCAGCAGAGGAGCCAGCTCATGGAATCAGGAATGCTTTGGGCTGGGAGGGACCCTAAGGATCATCCACTTCCACGGGTGGGATTTCCACTATCTCAGCTAGTTCCAGCCTGGCCTTGGACACTTCCAGGGATGAGGCAGCCACAGCTCCTCCTGGACTTTTGGAAGGTGTCCACCACGGCAGGGCTGGCACTGGATGGGCTGTAGGTCCCTCCCAGGATTTCCATCCCGGGATTCCACAGCTGTTCCCTGGTTAGCACATGGGGTCAGGGCAGTGTCCGTGTGTCCTCTGCCCACCTGTGCAAACTCAATCAGCATTGAAATCCTTACCTGGAGCAGCCCCTGGCTGAGGAGGAGAGCACCGAGTCCCTTCTTCCAGGCAAATCCTTCTCTGCCTGCTCCAGGTCAGCACCGTGAGCTCCCGGAGCTTCATGGGATCACCGAGGCTGGAGAAGACTCCAGGGCTGGGCCCAGCACTGCCCAAAGGCTGCTCCTCCTCAGCTCCTGCTTCACTGCAAACTCTCACAGAGCTGAGGAAGTGCTGCTGGTGATAATAAATTGATTTTGGAGTGATCATCTCCCCTCAGTGTCTGAAGGAGGAGAGGCAGACACAGAGCTCCCCGAAGTGCCCAAGGCTGCAGCTGCCCCTGGCACTGCTCAAAGTGAACTTTGCAGCTTAAAACTCATCCCATCCCACCCCTGGCACTGCTCAAAGTGAACTTTGCAGCTTAAAACTCATCCCATCCCACCCCTGGCACTGCTCAAAGTGAACTTTGCAGCTTAAAACTCATCCCATCCCACCCCTGGCACTGCTCAAAGTGAACTTTGCAGCTTAAAACTCATCCCATCCCAGCCCTGCCATGGCAGGGACACCTCCCACTGTCCCAGGTTGCTCCAAGGCCCAATGTCCAACCTGGCCTGGGACACTTCCAAGAATGGGGCAACCACAACCTTTCTAAAACTTCAGAGCTCCTTCCTTCTCCTGAGCTTTCTGCTGCACTTGGCATGACCGATAAATGTGTTTTCCTTTCTTTCCTTTATGTCTGAAGAGGAAAAAAAAGGACAGTATAGGGAGGGGCTGGGGTTTAGGGCTCTGCCTGAAATGTTGTGGATCATCAGAGCTCCAGGGGGAATTCACAGAAGATTTCCAGTACCTGAAGGGGCTTCAGGAAGGCTGGAGAGGGACTTTCTACAAGGAGATGGAGTGGCAGAAGAAGGAATTTGATATTAGGGCGAAATTGTTCCCTGGCAGGGTGGGCAGGGGCTGGGATGGAATTGCCAGAGCAGCTGGGGCTGCCCCTGGATCCCTGGCAGTGCCCAAGGCCAGGTTGGACATTGGGGCTGGGAGCAGCCTGGGACAGTGGGAGGTGTCCCTGCCATGGCAGGGCTGGCACTGGGGGGGCTTTGAGGTCCCTCCCAACCCAGCCCATTCTGGGATTCCGTGCCCAAGGGATGCTGTGGATGGACAGGACCAGGCACTGCCCCCAAAATCCTTCCCACCCCATTCTCCAGCCCTGAATCTCACCCGAGTCCTTCCTGCCCTGCTCCTGCCCTTTCCCTGCACGTCTCAGGTGCACATTTATCCACACTGGGACTTTTTCCTCTCACCCCTCATATTTTCCTTACTTCAGGCATTTCTTTTCCTCCTGGGCAAACAAGTCGTCCCAGTTTTTTTGAAATCCCTCCCACTCAAAACAATAGGCCAGGCACGGAGTGAAACTGTCCCTCCTTAAGCCGGGCTGCCACACATTCCTCCTGCTTTCAGTAAGGAACTGCTGCTACACTCAGGATTCCCATTCTTCCCTGGCCAGCAGGAAAGGCTGAATCCTGTTCTGGATCCCAGTCAGACTGAAAAGCCACTGGAAAGCCATCCTGTGTTTGTTGCCTCAATCCAGGGATAACACCAGCACAGGCAAGGGATGAGCTGACCTTGATCACAAGGTTTGTAAAAGAGTTGGACTTTGTTACTGAGACGTTTTAATGAACTGCTCTGGTTCTCTCCTTTTAAGAATTCCCAAACCTCTGCTGCCTCATGAAAAGGAAATATCCTCAGAAAACAGGCTGCAGGTAAAGGAAAAGCTGAGGGTGCAAACAGCTTCAGATCCACACAAAGACACTTTGGAGCATCCAAATTCACCATGGAAAAGCAGTTCTTTCATGGAAATCTCAAACTGCTACAAAACCCAAAGGGTTTCACAGAATCCCAAATCCCTGGGGCTGGAAAAGCCCTCCCAGCCCAGGCAGTCCCAGCTGGGCCCCATGGCCACCTTGTCCCCAGCCCAGAGCTCTGAGTGCCACCTCCAGGGGACACCTGCAGGGATGGGCACTCCAAAGCTGCCTGGGCAGCCCCTGCCAAGGCCTGAGCCCCCTTTCCATGGGGAAATTCCTGCTGCTGGCCAAGCTGAGATTTTAGTTTTGTATTAGAAATTGGGAAGGAATCTTGCCTGTGAAGGTGGGCAGGCCCTGGCACAGAGCAGCTGTGGCTGCCCCTGGATCCCTGGAATGTTCAGTTCCAGGTTGGACACTGGGGCTGGAGCAGCCTGGGACAGTGGGAGGTGGCCCTGCCATGGCAGGGGTGGCACTGGATCATCCATAAGGTCCCTTCCAACTCAGCCATTCCATAACTCTGGGATTACTCCACTATGCCATTCCTAATGCCATGACTAAAGGATTTACTTATTTACGCCTCCTGTGTTTGTTCCACACAAGGAAATGGAAAAAAGTGAATTCCTGTTGATCAACCCCTCTGCCAGATACAGCACATTATTCCTTTTGGTTGGAAGGTTTCATTTCCAAACCCCATCCATTAATCAAAGCCCATTAATGCAACACTTCTAACATCCAAATATTTTCCAGCAGATCTCACCGAGGGGATGGTTTTTATCCTGGTGTTATGACCAGCTCCAGTCCCATCAAAAAGCTCAGCATGGCATCACCTTTTAACTCAAATTAAAATAAGAAAGTGAGAATCTTATCCATTTAGGAGTTTTAACCACCTGTGACCATCACAGGAGTGCCCTGGGCAGTGAGGAGCACTGGGAACGATGAGGGAACACTTAAATCCTTTGCCTTGATGCTGGTGTTTGTTTGGAATTCTCCTCCACTCAGCTCTGCCCTAGCAAAGCTGAGCTTTAACATCTGCAGTGCTTCCCATCCTTCACTAAATGTAATAGAGCTTCTGATGGTAAATTAATGAAACACGTTGACAGCCACGATTTAATTGTGGGGGATGAGGGAACCTCTTGGGAAGAGTCAGAGAGAGGTGTCCCTCACAGTGGAGCTTTCTAGGGCAAAGCAGTGGCTGGAAAACAAAACTTTTGTTTGCTCTGCTGCACTTGAAGTTCAAAATTCACCCATATTTTTCCACACAACAGAAAAACATTCAGTGGGATTTCTTTTTTTCTTTTGAATCTCACCCAAAAATTCATGTTCAGAATTACATCAAATGGTTTGGTGTGAGAGGGACCTTAGATCCCATTCCATCCCACCCCTGCTGTGGGCAGGGACACTTCCCACTGTCCCAGGTGGTTCCAGTCCCTGTCCAGCCCAGCCTTGCAGAGGTGTCCATGGTCTGGGTGCTGCTCATCACACCAGCCAATAAACCAGGACACAAAACTACTTAAAAGACCAAGAAACAAACCTGGAATAATCGAGGTATCAACACTTCTGTTCAATTAAAGCTGCCACATCCAGATTGTCCAGTGGGTTTGGATCACAGAATGGGTTGGGGTTGGTTTTTTTTAAAAAACTGAGATCAAATTATCTGCAAACGTGACTTTTACAGGGTCAAAGAATCATCAGGGTTGGAAGAGACCTTCAAAATCCCCCAGCACCACCAGCATCACCCCAAGCTGATGTTCAGGTGACATCCTGAACACTCCCAGAGTCAGAGACTCCAAACCTCCCTGGGCAGCCCATCCCAAGGCCTGACCACTCTGCCAGGGGAAAATGTCCTGCAATATTGGCCTGGCCAATAAATATCCTGGCCTCCAGCAGCCACCCCTGGCCGGGTGTGTCAAAGCAAGGCTGCTTTTCCTTTCAAGGTGTGCCAGGATTTCCCTCCATGCCCCAAACAGCCACTGGCCAACAAAGCAAACGCACTCAGGGCAAAGTCAGTGCAAATAACTGGGGAGTTTTCTCCAATTCAAAAGGAGGAGGATTGCTTCCTCCCCAGCTCCACCCACAGCAAGCCCAGCACAAAAGCCTTCTGTTCTGTCTCCCAAAGAAAAATCCCCTGGCATTTCACTTTGATTGATGACACGCAATAAACTGAGGCTGGAACCCAGTAAATGTGTTGGGCTGGAGCACAGGGACTCCAAACACGGATCCATTCCTGGGCTGCCCATGCACAGGGACCCTGGGATCCCAGCCCAGGGAGGCCGTGGAGCTGCTGGAGAGAGCCCAGAGGAGGCAGCAGGATGAGCAGAGGGATGGAGCAGCTCTGCTGGGAGGAAAGGCTGGCACAGCTGGCATTGTTCACCTGCAGAGGAGAAGCTTTGGGCTGAGCTCAGGGTGGCCTTGCAGGGCCTGAAGGAGCCCCAGGAAGCATGGAGAGAGACAATTGCCAAGGGCTGCAGGGCCAGCAGCCAGGGAATGGCTCCCAGTGCCAGAGGGCAGGGCTGGATGGGATCTTGGGAATGAGGAATTGTTCCCTGGCAGGGTGGGCAGGGGCTGGGATGGAATTGCCAGAGCAGCTGGGGCTGCCCCTGGATCCCTGGCAGTGCCCAAGGCCAGGCTGGACACTGGGCTGGGAGCAGCCTGGGACAGTGGGAGGTGTCCCTGCCATGGCAGGG
>VWZV01003876.1:0-20535 GCA_013397155.1 Irena cyanogastra | reverse complement strand
AATGTATATATGTTTTATATATATGTTATATATATTACATATATAACATATAAGATGTATATCTAAAAATTATAATATATAAAATATACAAAAATTATTCCTATATATATAAAAATTGCTTTAAAGCAGATGTTGAATAATTACTATTCATAACTGAATAATAACACAATTAATAAAAATAAATAAATCGTACTACTAGACATTAAATAAGAATTTTAAATTAAATCAAGGACCAATTTTTAATGCTTGGAAAGGCCTAAAATATTTATTTTAAAGTTGTTTTTTTTCTGTTTTCCTAAAATTTGGAAGGAAAACTTGGAGCAAAGGAGGAGCAGCATGGAGCAGCTCTGAGCTCCCACACAAACTGAGGCTGTTGTGTCATTTATTTCTTCATTTCTTCATTTATTTCCTTATTATTTATTCCAAGTGTTCCATCAGAAACAACCTCTGCTTCCAAAACCCATCTCAGGGAAATAAAACATCTGCTAAAACATTTAATAATAAATTATTCAGAGTATTTAATAGAAGGATTCTGGGTGGGAAGTTTTAAATGCCACCAGGCAGGAGCTCCAGGCTGGGCCCTGCCCTTTTCTCCATCCTCACCATTCCCCAAGTGTGGAGGGGAACAGGAATTTAAAAATCCTCCCGTAAAATGAATCTGACACAGTTTTTATTCTCTTTAATCACGTTATTAAATGTGACCGTTTTCTAAAATGAAATTAATAATTTGGCCCCAAACAGGTTCAATCCAAACTGGATTTAAGGAAATATTGATTTGCACCAATTTTCTTGGATAAGTTGTACAAAATATGGGAGAAAAAGGAAATCAAGGGATGTGATCATTCATCACTGGGGAAAAGGATTTATCCCTCTTAAATTCCAAGGAATTTTAGGTTCACACTGATAGTTCCTCCTACACTCAAGAGCAGTTTCCTCCTCCGAGGCAAAAAGAAATAAAAATAAATAGAAATAAAAATAAACAGAAAAAAAATAAACAGAAAGAAAAATAAACAGAAATAAAAATTTCTTGGAAACGTTTTAGAAACCCAGGAAGTTTTGAGGTGTGTTCCTCCACCAAAACTCTGTTTTTCCACCCTTTTACCTGGCCCTAGCTTGGAGATGGCATAGAGCAGGTCGTAGTTGATGACTGGAGTGGCATCCTCCACCTGCTTCCAGTCCACAGGAGGGGAGGCAGGAGGGGAGATCAGGAACTGCTTGTCTGGGTTTGGGGGGGCCAGGTGGGAGCTCCCGATGTGCAAAGTCTGCAAGAGAAAGCACAGAAACCCCAGGTGCTTCTGCATGCCTGAATCCCTGCATTCCTGCATCCCATAATCCCTGCATGCCTGAATTCCTGCATCTCCGAATGCCTGCATGCTGGCATCCCACAATCCCTGCATCCCTGAATGCCTCAATCCCTGAATCCCTGCATCCCTGAATGCCTCAATCCCTGAATTCCTGCATCCCCGAATGCCTGCATGCTGGCATCCCACAATCCCTGCATCCCTGAATGCCTCAATCCCTGAATTCCTGCATCCCTGAATCCCTGCATGCTGGCATCCCACAATCCCTGCATCTCTGAATGCCTCAATTCCTGAATTCCTGCATCCCTAATGCCTCAATTCCTGAATTCCTGCATCCCTGAATTCCTGCATCCCTGAATCCCTGCATCCCTGAATGCCTCAATCCCTGCATCCCTGAATGCCTGCATGCCCAAAATCCCTGAATCCTTGCTTCCCTGAATTCCTGCATCCCCAAATCCCTGCATGCCTGAATCCTTGCATCCCTGAATGCCTGCATCCCATAATCTCTGCACCCCTGCATCCCCAAATCCCTGTATGCCTGCATGCCCCAAATCCCTGAATCCTTGCATCCCTGAATTCCTGCATCCCCGAATCCCTGTATCCCTGAATTCCTGCACTCCTGCATCCCTGAATCCTTGCACGCCTGCATGCCGGGGATGTCATGCCCTGCCCGGCACTCAGGGTGGCAGCACCAGCCAGGATACAGCTCCAAGGGAAAATCCAATTTTTCTTCCCCAAAACCCCAACATCTGCCCTTCAAACCTCCAGCAGGAGGGCAGGGTCTCGAAGGCTTCACACAAATGGTGCTGGGAGTCATCCCCAAAAGTGAGAGTGCAGGGAATTCCAGCAGGGATAGAAATAACCTGGAGCATGGCGGGTGTCCCAACACTTCTGGATTCGTTTTCCCACTCAATTTTCAGAGGGAAAAGCAGCTGGAAAAGCAGCCTGGGTGCTAGAGCCTGAGTTTGTGCAGGAGCAGAGAGCAGGGAGCTCCAGAGCTGCTCTGGGGAGATCCCCAAGAGTGGGTGGGATGGGCAGGAGAACCTGGAATGTGCAGCTCCAGAGCCTGGGATGTGCAGCTCCCTACCCAGCCTCCCCCAGCCCTTTAAATTCTTGGAATGTCCTCATTCCCATCCAAGGTTATCCAAAAAATGAGAAATACCAACAGCCTCCAAACCCTTGGAGCTCTGGAACAACCTTGGATTCTCTAATTAATCTGACAAAAAATGACCACGAAGGAATTCTGGGATGCTGAGATAAGAAATACTTGAAACAATTCCCAGATTTCCAGAAACTTGGGAGAAACTCTAGAAAAGAAAGCAAATTACTTGAGAAGACCAAGAAGAAACATGCACAAAACCTAGCGTAAGAAAAAGGGTGAAGTTCCCGAAATTCCCATCATCTTTCCAACCCTTTCATCCCAAGGTTTTCCAAACGCCCACCAGCTGGAGGGTTTATGAGAGTCAGAATAAGAGACACTTTAATCTCCCCAAGGATAATCCCCAAAAGCTTTTTTTTACCTGAGCAAAATAGAGTTTGAGTTCTTTTCCAAGGAATTCTGTCTTGTCCAGCTGGATCCTGGCATCTGCTGCAGACAAGGGGTTGCTGAAGTTGATTCTCACTCTCTTGAAGCTCTTAAAATACTGAAAGGTGAGGTCCCTGTCGTAGGGCCGGAACAGGGATTCAAATTTGGCCTGGAGAGAAAGGAGCAGAGGAGAAAATCAGCATTAAACACTAATAAAGAATTAATTAATAATGAGAAGTTACTAATAAGGGCAAACAACCACTCCTGAATATTGGTTATTGTAACAGATTAATTTATTTTCCTTTTTCTTTCTACAGTGAAGTTTTCTACCTTATCACTTATTTCTCTGTAGCATTAAAATAGATTATTATCATTAATAAGTGATATTATCACTTATTATATTATTATTAGGAATGAATGTTGGACAAGACACCCTGATTAGCAACAGAAGATATTGAAAAGAAATGTTTCTTAGAAAATTAATCCCCAAAAACCTTGAAAAAAAGTCTGCCAGGCCTTTGCCCAAATTTCAATGGAACCAACACAAGTTTTAGTGAAAAACTTGGGGAAAAACATTTTGAGAAAAATGAAAAAATCCTGATTTTCAAGCTAAATGTGATTTTCTTGAGTGACTCAGCACAAAGAATGAAGTCCATGAACATCCCCTGCTATTTTTAATTTAATTTATGGAAAGTGCTTCCACTCTCCCTGCAGGATTCCAGGCCAGGGAGAGACACAAGGGGAGGCTCTGGAGCTGCCAGACCCTTCCCAAGTGTTTTATTCCAACGGGTTCAGCACTCAAATTTGAGGAATTTCCAGATATTTTCTCTCCCTAAAAGCTTCCTAGAAACTCAGGATAAAGCCACAATAAACATTACTTCATTACTTCATTTTTACTACAGTATTTTGAATTAGTAGGGGGAAAAAAGCAGGGAAATTATGTAAGAAGGCAGAAATTAATTCACAATTTCCTCCACACACTCACCACAGCTGGGTATAAAATCATTATATTTCAAAGAGATTTTAAAATCAGAGCTGTTCTCTTCTCCAACTTCTTTAGAACAAGCTCTGAAACAGGAGCAGGACCCTCCCCACACAGAGCTGGTGTTTGGCAGGCTCAAAGCTGAGATGGAACCATGGAAAATACCAAAAATTGCATTTCCAAGTCCCATTCTGTATTTAAAGACAGAGAGATCTCGGATTTTTTTTTTAATTATTTATTTGTTTAAATATGCGATTATAGAGGTCAGAAATGTCACTTTATCACTATGACACTAAAAAAAAAAGTTATTTTTGTCCTTAAGGTATCTCAGCAGTAAAAACTCAATGTATCAGGACTGATATTTTATATTCTTTTATATATTTTATATTCTTTTAAATATTTTATATTTTTTTATATATACATTATTATTTCTTTTATATTGCCAATCAGCTAAATACAGACCCAAGAGGATTTCTTATAGTTTTACCATGAAAAAAAAAATCCCAGGAGAAGTATCAAATGGATTAGTATGAAATCCAAGGAAAAGTATCAAATTCATGGATCTTGCTACCAATATCAGAATTAAATATTTGCTGAAAATTCAGAATACACCACATAGGTGAAGAAGTCTGGAGGGAAAACTTGAGATCATTTTCCCAGACACACAGAGCTAAAGTGGGATAATTCCTGGAGCTGGAATCACTCCCATCAGAGCAGCCTGCTGCAGATTCCCAAGTTCCAAGACTTTCATGGCAAACTGGAATTACAATCTAAGTATCAAATGGATAACAAATTCGTGGATCTTGCTGTCAAAACTAGAATTAAAATTTGCTGAAAATTCAGAATACACCACATAGGTGAAGAAGTCTGGAGGGAAAACTTGAGATAATTTTCCCAACCAGACAGAGCTAACATGGGATCATTCCCAGAGCTGGGATCACTCCCATCAGAGCATCCTGCTGCTGCAGACTCCAAGACTCCAACACTTTGATGGCAAACTGGAATTTCCTTCCAAATCCAAACCCCGTTTGGAGCAGCATCCCCAAAGCAGAGCTCCCAGAAACAGCCCTGTGAGAAACACCATTCACTTGTTTTAAAATTTTAGAAGTTTAGTAATAATAAAAACAGCAATGAAAGTAGTAATGAAAATAGTAATGAAAATTAGGGTAATAAAAGACAATAAACCAGAGAATTACGGATGGCCGGGTGTCTGGCATTCCACACCTGGCTAACAAAGGATTACCCCTTAAGAGTAATAGCCTGCTGCATATTCATATAGCTCATACACGATTCAAACATTCTTTTCAAACTAGGGTGTTTCTGCTTAATTTCAGCTTTCCCCCCCCCATCTTTTAAATCAGCCTTCTTGGCTCCTCCAAGTCTGAGCTTTCCCCGTAAGGAGGCAATAATTCTTCTCTGGGATCTTGGTGTCTGTTGCTGTTATCTCTATCCAGTGCGAAGAATTCTTGATTGTCTTTTCCATTCCTTGAGCTAGTTACAAAAATTATCTTACATCACACAGTTTCTATTTTAAAATTATGTTATAGCTTAAAAACGATATTTACCACACTACTTAAAAGCTATTAATACATACCTAAAAGAGAATAATACAGCACTACTTAAGAGAGACTAACACAGCACAACTTTCCAACAAAACACATACAGTATTCATTGTAATATTTGCCAAGAGCTAAGCATAAAACATGCATTTTTCACAACCCCTAAAAAACCTACCCTGCTTTCAGGCTGGGTGAAGACCTCGCCATCGGCCAGGCAGGCGATGAGCGAGCCGAAGGTGTAATGGAAATTGCGGAAATGCATCTCGGGGCCGGCACGATCCCGGGATTTCGGGAGCCCCGGCGCCGCACGCAGCGTTTATAAAGCACAGCCCCGGTGACAAAAAGCGCTCAGAGCATCCCGGGGGTGACGGCGAATTCCTGAGCAGATCCCGCACGCTCGCAGCGAGTCGGGAACAAAATGTGAGCGGGACTGGAAAGAGGTGACGTCAGCAATTAGTCAGCTTCCCTCTGCTAATTAGCGGGAGCATGGAAAATGAGCCGAGGCGAGCGGGCAGCTGCTGCCCGGCCTCTTGCAGCATAGTTTCCACTGGCAGGAATTCCACGCAGCTCTCGCTCCGAGCTGCCGCCGATGGAAAATGTTCCTGCTGCGGGAAGGGGCTGCGATGAAGGCGGCTGGAGAAACGCCCCATTCCTGGCCATGGAAAACAAATCCCTCAGCTGGGTTTCAACAGGTTGAAAAGTAGAGATTGATTTGGGGAAATGATTTTTTCCTCCCATCGCAAGGAGGGTTCATTTGGAAGCTTCTTCAAAGCAGCTCCGTGGATTAATTAAGGTTCTGGCCTTATTAAAAACTTTCCCAGCCTCGTGGAGCAGGGAGGGTTTTGTCGGGGGTGGTTTGTGCTGCTTTTTCCTACCGGGCAGGGTTCTGCCAGAACCTGAGACACAGCAGCAGCGAGCAGCTGTGCAACCTGAATTCCTGACATTTCCTGGGACACCTGAATCCCAGTTTCAAAGCATTTCCCAAAAAGCAGCACAGAACACAGGTTTTTGTGGTCTTTTCTTGTGGATTTTTTTTTTTTTAGGGGGTGGGTGTGTTTTGGTTTTGTGTGTTTGGGTTTTTTTTAGAAGCAAGAACCACTAAAAAAAGCTCATCACTATTTTAAGTAATTAATGAAGTTTAAACTGAAGCTTTCACAAGCTGTTTGAAACTCTCCCACGCACATTGAGCTCCAAAATTACAACACAGTCAAAATCTTCAGTTCATTCTGGTTTAACACAGGGCTATGACAGAAGTACCAAGTTTTAAGGAATACCTTAAACACTGCACAGTGCTAGACTTAAAACCTGATTTCATCAATATTTAACTACACAAAACTTTTCACATGAAGACTATTCTCCATTTTTAGGGGGTCTACTTGCTAAATCCCCATTTAAAGTCAAACTCTCTGCTGTTCTTAGGTTACCTCAGCATAAAAGTTACTACAGCATGAAAAGAATACTTAATACAACTTCTTAGAACTTTTCCTTGGAAGTCCTCATTTAAAAATCCCAGATCACTGAAGCTGGAAAAGCACTTCAAGACTATCAAGTGCAACCTGTGACTGAGCCATTACCCACCTTGTTCCCAGCCCAGAGCCCTGAGTGCCACCTCCAGACATTACTTGGACACCTACAGGGATGGTGGAAAACCCCCTGGGCAGCTCTTCCCAAGGCCTGAGCACCCTTTTTGGGAAGAAAGGGATGAATTCCATCAGTGAGGAAGGGATGAGAGGTCTGCACTGGGCACACACAGCAATTCAGGATCCCCAGCCAGCCCTGACACCCCTGAGCCCAGCACAGCACAGCGGGCACAGCCCAAATCCTGTCCCTGAGCTGGGATTTATGCCAGGTCCCCTCAGAGCTGGGATGTGGAAGGAGCAGGTGTGACTCCACAGAGCAGAGGTGGGGATGCTCACCTGGAAAGAATGGCCATGAGTCACCTGAGCACAGAGCAGACAGGCTGCCCACATGCCAGGAACCTGCAGCTCCTGATAAGAGAGCAGAGCAGGTTCCTGCTCTAAGCTGGCACAGCCTCGGGTCACTGCAGCACCTCTGGGGACACAGAACAGTAAAAATCTCTCTGGTTGCCATCCTCAAGGCCACCTGCACATTACTGAGAGCCAGGGAAAATGACTTCAGAAGCCACCCCTCAAACAGAACTTTGGCATCTAAGCCAGGACTAGAGCCTGGCCAGGAACAAACCAAGTGGGTCTGAGAAATTCAACACCTCACAAAATAATTTTTTCAGAGTGTTCTCCAGATTTAAAACAAACATTTAAGTCCTACTGATACACACAGTGTTTTTAACTTGGCTTTTTAAAACCCCAAAGAAATCACTAGTATGTTCCATTTTGTCACTATCATCATGATTTTTTGACATGGTTGTGTACCAAATCATGGAATCCCAGAATGGTTTGGGCTGGAAGGGACATTAAAGCTCATCCAGTGCCACCCCTGCCATGGCAGGGACACCTCCCACTGTCCCAGGCTGCTCCCAGCCCCAGTGTCCAACCTGGCCTTGGGCACTGCCAGGGATCCAGGGGCAGCCCCAGCTGCTCTGGGCACCCTGTGCCAGGGCCTGCCCACCCTGCCAGGGAACAATTCCTATTTCCCAAAATCCCATCCAGCCCTGCTCTGCTCCAGCTCAGGCCAAGTCTCTCAGTGTATTAAATAAACCACTTTGAGTTATTAACAGCAAAGTCAAGCACTTTGTCAAAAGAAAAAGCCCCAATTCTCCCTGCCCCTGGTGCAGGTAATGAAGAGCTGTTTAAGGCAGGAGAGCCCTGAGATGATGTGGAAACCAGGAGGCAGAGTTACAAAAGCCCCAGTGCTGAGCCCTGAGTGTTGCAATGTTCCCTCCTGGAAGGTTTGGTACCCACGTGTGAACACCTTGGCTGCAACAGGAACATTTCAACACCTCAGGAGTCCTGGATTTGATGTTCTGATATTATCAGAGGGCAGCTTTTCTGCTCCCTGTCCTCTTTGAGACTCCCTGGTGAGCTACAGACAGAACAAGGGCAAAATCACCTGCACAGGAGGGACGTGGAGAGAGCCCAGAGGAGGCAGCAGGATGAGCAGAGGGATGGAGCAGCTCTGCTGGGAGGAAAGGCTGGCACAGCTGGCATTGTTCGCCTGCAGAGGAGAAGCTTTGGGCTGAGCTCAGGGTGGCCTTGCAGGGCCTGAAGGAGCCCCAGGAAGCATGGAGAGAGACAATTGCCAAGGGCTGCAGGGCCAGCAGCCAGGGAATGGCTCCCAGTGCCAGAGGGCAGGGCTGGATGGGATCTTGGCAATTAGGAATTGTTCCCTGGCAGGGTGGGCAGGGGCTGGGATGGAATTGCCAGAGCAGCTGGGGCTGCCCCTGGATCCCTGGCAGTGCCCAAGGCCAGGCTGGACACTGGGGCTGGGAGCAGCCTGGGACAGTGGAAGGTGTTCCTGCCATGGCAGGGCTGGCACTGGGTGGGTTTAAGGTCCCTTCCCACCCAGACCATTCCATGGTTCCATGGTGCTGCTGCACTCTGGGAATGAAAGCAAAGGGCTCAGAGCAGTGGGACAGGACAGCAGGGTCAGCTCTACTTCCCCAGCTTCCACCTTCCCCTTGGAAGCTGCAGATTCCAGGGCTCACATTGTGGAAGCTGAGTTCTGAAATTGCAGACAAGGGGCTCAATCAAGACCTAAAGTGCTCCCAAACACCAAGAGCACCTGAGAGATCCTCCAGCACTGCCCAAGGACAGCAATGTGACAGAGATCATTTTTGGAACATTTTTGGGGGCTGGAAGGACAATCAGAGAGTCCAATAAATACATGAAATAGTGGGAGCACAGAATGACTGAATGCCATAATTACCCCACAATTTCATCTCCACATGCAGTGGAATAGGTAAGGCACAGAGGAGAAGGAAGTGAGGCCACAGAAGCAGAAATCAGGCAAGTCATCAGAAGTGCCAATAACCACAACAGCAAAGTGAATAACCAGAGAAGAAAAATCAATGAGAAGTTAAATATGTTGGGAATCCTCTCAGTCAATAAAATTACCCCCCAAGAGCCATAAATCAGAACAATCCAGTCCATTCTCTCTCCTCCCTGGCAGGTTTTACAGCTGCCCTTGGAGGTGCTCTTTGTGTAATCCCTGCACTCCCACTCCAGACCTGCTGCTCTTTTCCTATCAACACACAGCTTCTATTCCTGTCTCCATGTTAATTATCCTGCTCAGCCCTTCCTCAGGACAGGGATAAACATCTTGAAGTTATCTACAATGAAAATCACACTGGTTTCATTTTCCTGGCACAGCCTTACTCTCATTTTACTGGCCAAAAATGAATCCACATTCCCAACCACTCCCTTGCTCTCCCCCCCCCAAAAAAAAACAACCCCAAAACAAAAATCATTAATTCCTGGACTGGTTTGGGTTGGAAGGAACCTTCAAGCCCACCCAGTGCCACTCCTGCCATGGCAGGGACACCTTCCACTGTCCCAGGCTGCTCCCAGCCCCAGTGTCCAGCCTGGCCTTGGGCACTGCCAGGGATCCAGGGGCAGCCCCAGCTGCTCTGGGCACCTGTGCCAGGGCCTCACTGCCCTCTCAGTAAAGAATTGCTTCCTAAAATTTCTTTAATGTTAGTACTGGGTGATAATTCTGCCTCCCTTCTCCTCCCTGTGTTTGTGACCTGGGTGTGCTTGGCATTGGAAAAATTTACAGGGCTAAGTCAGAGGCATGAGTGGGTGTGGTGCCATGGCAGGCATGGCCAGTGCCAGGCTCCCAGTGCCAGGCTGCTGGAGGATTCTGGGGAGAAAAGAGTTCTGAAACAGGATTGGTCTGTCAGGGAATTTTACCTCATGAGAAATCCTGTCAGACTTGTAGAAAGAAATCGTGTCCAGGTTTCCTTTCAGACACCTCTCCCAGAGCAGCTGGGGCTGCCCCTGGATCCCTGGCAGTGCCCAAGGCCAGGCTGGACACTGGGGCTGGGAGCAGCCTGGGACAGTGGAAGGTGTTCCTGCCATGGCAGGAGGGTGGAACTAAATCATCTTTAAGGTCCCTTCCAACTTAAACCATTCAGCAATTCTGTGACAACTTCTGCTTTGTCATTATAAAAACTGGTTTTTTAAGTTACAGATTCTCTGTTATATTTTCTGCATTCCTCAGTAAGATGTAAGTGAAATAAATTCATCTCTCCAGCAGGGAAATCATCTGCACAAACCAATTTGTTAACGAGCACAGAAGTCTGTGGGATCACAGAATGAACAGCACAAGGAGCACATGCAGACTTATTTACAGTGAAGAAATCAGAGCACAGCAACACAAGCCCACAAAGGGTTTTCCAAATGACACCATGCCCTGGAGGGAGCCAAGGAATGCCCAGGGAAAAGGGGCACGGAGCTCCTGTCCTAGCTGTGCCCCAGCAAACACCAGAGCTCAGTGCTCCACAGCCCTGCAGGAATTTCACCCCTGAGTGCCCAGGCAGCCAGAGCCCAGTGTTTGTGCAGCTCACAGCCACGTGAAGGATCTGACTCCATGGGATGGGGGCACAAAAGCCTGGTGTGCTGGTGGTTGGCACTGCTGGGATACATTCCTTGAGCTTTACTGCAGCATCAGCCTCATGACATGGCTGAGACAATTGGAAGATGGCAAAGCTCACGTCCTGCCAGCAGCAGCCAAAGATTTCTTTGGTACAGAGCATTTTAAAAACTTTCTAGCCAGTGGCACATTGCTAAAGCTTACAGATAATTGTTTTAGCCCATCACTAAAAGCACACGTACACCTGCTTCACACAGTGCTTGTCTTCTATTACAATACACAATACTCCAGTACTAAACTCAAAGCCTTCTACCCTCTTGCTAAGCATATTTTTCTGCAGTCTTAAGGTCTGTCTTAGCCAAGCCTAAAACTCAAGCTATTGTTTCATGTCTTTGCTTGCTGTACTATTGTCACTTTTCTACTTTCAGACTTTGCAGCTGCAGCTAGCTCTTAAGTTTTCTGCTCTTTCTGTTTCTGAGGCTGCTTTCACAACTGTTGGAATTCCAGGCTCTTCCTTGCTCCAAGGTCAGGGTGAATAAAACTCAGGAGTTGTTTTTGCAGTCTCACTCTGAAGTTTATTATCTTTATCTATTCCAAACTCACAGGATGTGAGCTCTCTCTGACAAGTGACAGTGAGCTAAAATGGTGTCTGTTCAAGGCTATTTCAGTCCCAATTACCAATAAACAGCTGACATCTGTATTATTTGTGCTTCTGACCCAACTATGATCACCCCAAACCCGCAGTGGGGACATCTTCCACCCAATTAGAGAAAACCACCCAGACTGGTGAAGGAGAAGGAAGAAGAAGGTGCACAAAAGACAACAGACCCACACCCAAAATTCTCCCTCTTGGCTCCCATATATCACCATATCCTAAAATCCCAAATCTGAGTTTTTCACCCTGTGAGATCACATGGTGCTATCCAAACCACACACACACTGTTCCTGTGCTGTCACTCAGTTTCTGAAGCCTTTTCCAAGGTCTCAGGGCAAACCAGGTGTTTACTTGAGGGTTGGTACCCTGAAATTCAGAAAACTCTTAAGTTTTCAGCTGTCAAGAGCTCCAACACAGAACTTCCTGAAACTCTTCTTACCTTTACTACATTTCCCACAACCTGTCTGGGCTCCACCCAATTATGCTGAGTGCTTCTCTCAAAGGAGGAGTCCGTGGTTCTAAAATCCTCCACTGGGCAATTCTGAGATCTTTTCAGAAATAAAGACTGTTGGAAATATCTATCAGAGCACTAATTCAGCACAATGCTCTGTATGGTAACACAGATATTTACTGCAAAGGATCGACTCAGCTGACAATAAAAACTGAAAACATGGCTGGGGTGCAGTGTCACCTCTGTTTTAGACTGCCAGCTATTCCAGGAAAACCTTTTCCTGTTGCAAACACAAGCAGAGGAATGAATGCCCATTTTCTAAGATGTCAGGCAAACCCACAGGAAAGCCAGGGGAAAAGTCATGAGGATTCTGCACCTTAAGACACAAGACTCAAATACAAACTCAAGACTCAAACGCTTTTCTACACCTGAAGTTACACAGGGATAAATGTCAACGAGTTGGTAAAAAAAACTCTGCCTATTTCTACTGTCTTTATTTCTGTTTAAACTCATTATCTCCTTTACTCTCATTCCAAAATTATCTACAGGTAATGTATTTATAGTAGAAAAAGCACATTATGAAACACCTTTTGCAGTAATTGGGTTGGGAGATTAGAAAAAGGAAGGAGAAAGTTCTTGCAAAGTTAATCCAAGAAACATTTCCTTCACCACAGAGAGAGAATTTAGGTCCAGATCATCAAAACAGCCTTCAAGAAGATGCTTTTAAAAAGTCTATGAAAATTCCTGAGGAGGACTGTCCAGCAATAATAGAATGAATCCATGATATGTGGGGGTGAGAGAAAATAAACAACCAAAGACAAAAGAAAACGCCAAAGATGACAATAAACCACAACAAATGTAACCAAGAACATTCCCACGGCCAGCTGCAGTTGCAGAGTTGATTTTTATTTCTATTTCTGGCAGAAAGGAGGAAAGAAGGTGACAGGGACAAGAGTCCAGTGTGTCCAGCTCACCACACAAACCATGCACAGGCCACTCCAGGAAAAGCTAACTCTGGAAAGGGAAGGGCAGGAAATCCTCAAACAACTCCTCTGCAGCTTGCTGAAGGCTTCTCTAAATATAGCTGGCTATATAAATCCTTCCCTCAGAGTGGAGGTTAAAAAAGGGGGGAAGAGGTGGAAATTCTCCAAAGATCACCTCTATTTGTTAGGCACTAAAAAAGGACAAGGACTTTGAAAACAAAATGGGTTAACAGGGCATTTTTCATACTGGAGAGAAACTATTTACAGCAGAATTGAAGGAAGTGATTTGTTAAAAATCTCCTGCAGGCCTCAAGACAAAAAGAGGTTTCTCCCAAGCACTGGGTAACAATGAAATAAGGGAAGCATGAGAGATTCTTACCACTGCAACCAGGAAAAATCAGCTCCACTCCGACCTTTTCAAGGTTATTTATTTGAATTAATAGCTCAAAGGGGGGAAAATCCATCTAGAAAGTAATTAACAGTTGTGTGGAGCTGCAAGATGAACTAATTCAAGAGAGAAAGAAGGGACATGTTCAAACACATCACTACTGAAGCAAAAAGGGGCTTTTGATCATTATTTCTGAGTGAAAGGGCACCTTCTGCAGGAAGACCTTGCTGTTTTATGAAGAGGGAGCAGCTGTAAAGTTATTTATAAGTGAGGCTGAGCAGAGGGAGAGGTGCAGGGAACAGGGCACATGCTCCCAGAAGGAATCCTGGATTCCTGGAGAGTGTCCTGCAGGCTCTGCCAGTGAGCACAGCTGGAGCCCTGCACACCACAGGGCTGAGGGGCACCCAGTGCTGGGCTGGGACAGGGAGAGCTCAGAGTGCCACGTCTGGGGACTGAGCAGGGACCACATTTCACGGAAATATAACCCAGATCTGCTGAGATGGTGACAGAGCCACGAGGAGAACAACCCTGAGCAGCCCAGACATGGAGGGATGGGAATGGAAGCTCCCACACAAACACAGCCAGGCTGTGACAGCTCATCAGAGAGGATGGGGGTGAAAGGGACAGGAACAAAGCCAGAGAATCCCAGAATCCCAAAATCCCCGAGTCTGGAAAAGCCCTCCCAGCCCTGGCAGTCCCAGCTGTGCCCCATGGCCACCTTGTCCCCAGCCCAGAGCTCTGAGTGCCACCTCCAGGGGACACCTGCAGGGGTGGGCACTCCAAAGCTGCCTGGGCAGCCCCTGCCAAGGCCGGAGCCCCCTTTCCATGGGGAAATTCCTGCTGCTGGCCAAGCTGAGCCTGCCCTGGCCCAGCCTGAGGCCGTTCCCTCTCCTCCTGTCCCTGTTCCCTGGCTGCAGAGCCCGACCCCCCCGGCTGTCCCCTCCTGGCAGGAGCTGTGCAGAGCCACAAAGGCCCCCTCAAAAACTTCCCTAATTCTCTTCCATGGGAAGAAGGGAAAGTTCCCCATAAACGATCCAGCAGTGCCACAACCCAGCCCCACAGCTGGCAGGGCTTTACTCAGACCCCATCCAATGGAAGCCAGGGTGGTCAGAGCTCCCCCTGATCCAGATGTTCCCACAGGAAGCACATCCTTCCCCAACTCCTGCCTTCCAGCAGCAGCCACAACATCAATGAGATCCAGAACACTGAACCCAAACATGGTTCATTATTAAAACAACCCACTGCCAATAAGCTGAGATCAGTTTTGCTCTCACGTGTAAAGGCAGTGACGAAGACACAAGTTATCTTACAGGAGAGGAGCTTTTAGGAGTTAAATTCTGAGCTGGCTGTGTAAGGTTGGGATCCAGATTCAGACTGCAGAATCTGAAGGAGCCACAAGATGGAGAGAGCCCTGCCAAGGGCTGCAGGGACAGGGCACAGGGAATGGCTCCCAGTGCCAGAGGGCAGGGCTGGATGAGATCTTGGGAATTAGGAATTGTTCCCTGGCAGGGTGGGCAGGGGCTGGGCTGGAATTGCCAGAGCAGCTGGGGCTGCCCCTGGATCCCTGGCAGTGCCCAAGGCCAGGTTGGACACTGGGGCTGGGAGCAGCCTGGGACAGTGGGAGGTGTCCCTGCCATGGCAGGAGTGGCACTGGATGGGCTTTAAGGCCCAACTCAAACCACTCCATAATTCCAATATGCAGAACACAGTATGTCTTCAAAATATCTATCTGTGGGAGAGGTTTTACAGTGACTTCTGTGAGCCAGAGAGAAGTCTGATAAGAGGATCCATGTTTACCCCTGACAGAATTGTCTACCAAGGTCATTGACATAGAAACCAAGAAAGAAAGAAGGACAAATAAGAGAAACCTGCAACTGCCTACTGCAATAAGCACTTTGTTTGTCTTTCCTGACCGATGAGTGAAGTGTAAACTCAGGAGTTTTGTAAGAATGTATAAAAAGCATGCATGCTATAATGAAACCAAGTTTGAAACCTTTTGAAACTGGAGTGTTGCTTTGTATTGTGACCATCTCAGCTATGACATATATCCACTTTATAATGTTAGAATAAGAACCTGATGTCAGCATCCCAATCTTTTTAATATTCCTTGAGAAAAAAAAAGTATTTCTTTGGCTCTCTGGCTTGATGACCAGCAGCACCAAAAGGCAGGTGCAAATTTTAGTTCAGTACGTTTCCATCTGCACTGAAACTTTTCTGAGAAGACCAAAGAAGTCATGATATTTTTGTCTCACTTTATACATTCCAGATAATGAAGGAGGTAAAGATAAAAGGTCAGTACAGAGGAAAAAAGAAGCAAAAGGAATGAATCTGTGTCAGCCTGTCTGTATTCCCTACTCAACATCTCAATCAAGAGTCAATCAGTGCATATTAAAGGTTCAGGTAAAGCAATTAAAGAAGCCCAATTAGTTTTTCTTTGAGCAACCAAGGCTTTGCTTCCAAATCTGTTCTGAAAGTCAAAGGGGTGGAGCACATCCAGAGCAGGGAACGGATCTGGGAAGGGGCTGGAAAATTCCTGAGGGAGCTGGGAAGGGGCTGAGCCTGGAGCAAAGGAGGCTCAGGGGGGCCCTTGTGGCTCTGCACAGCTCCTGCCAGGAGGGGACAGCCGGGGGGTCGGGCTCTGCTGCCAGGGAACAGGGACAGGAGAGAGGGAACGGCCTCAGGCTGGCCCAGGGGAGTTTTCCCTTCTTAGTTTCACCTGCACTTTCCTATTGGAAGGCCTTGAAATTCTGCAGCTGGAGTTTCTGCAGCAGAGATTCCTCAAGGCTGATGGAAACAGAACAGCCTGGGCCATCACTGCACTGACCCCTGCACTGACTCCCCCAGAACAGCCAAATGCCACCTTCATCCAGAGCAGTCTCTTGGTGGTCCCTGCTCCCAGAGGCTGCTCCTCAGATGTTCCAGGTGGCTTTTGGGAATTTGGTGTAGCCTTAGAGCCAGGCTAACCCACAGGTGTCACTCCATGGGCTCTGGCTGATCCAAGCCCCCCTAGAGCTGTCACTGCTCCCTGATGACATCTGCTGAAGGAACAAGTCTGGTCACTGTGCAGCAAACAAAGCTGTGGAGAATGGTTTGGAACTGGCAGTTCTTCCTCAGGAGATCTCCAAAACCTGGGAGACAATTTTGTTTACCATTTAATCCCAGCTGGTTTGGGCTGGAAGAGACCTCAAAGCCCACCCAGGGCCACCCCTGCCATGGCAGGGACACCTCCCACTGTCCCAGGCTGCTCCCAGCCCCAATGTCCAACCTGGCCTTGGGCACTGCCAGGGATCCAGGGGCAGCCCCAGCTGCTCTGGGCACCCTGTGCCAGGGCCTGCCCACCCTCCCAGGGAAGAATTTTTTCCTAATTCCAATCTAAGCTTTCCCTCCATCAGTTTGAAGCCATCACCTCTTGTCTTGTCACCCCAAACTGCTGTAAAAACTTCTTCAAAGTTCCAATCTTATTTCTTCCTCCTTCGCTTTCAATTCTCACCTATTCCAGGGCTGTGAATTGCCAACCCAGCCTTGCTCCCATCTCAGTTCCTAATTTTCTGGATCTTAATTCAACAGCTGTTCCTAGGACAGAAGAAAGAAAATCTCCCAGATGGTTTCCTGCATCTATTGCTATCATTTCAAAAGGAGAATAAAGAATAATCCTGGTATTTCCTGAGTGGAAGGGACCCACAGGATTATTGATCCAGCCCCTGTCCCTGCCCAGAGCCCCAACAATCCCCCCTGTCCATCCCTGGCAGCGCTGGCCAAAGGCTCCTGGAGCTCTGGCAGCCTCGGGGCCGTGCCCATTCCCTGGGCAGAATTGCCACTGCAGTGAATTCCTGCTGCAATCCCAGCCCCTGCTCTGCAGGGCCAAGCCCTGGAGCTGTGTCCTTCCAGCAGAAAGCTGCCATGGAAGTGGGGGTGGGCAGCACCTGGGGGCCAGGGAGGCTCCTGGGAAGCCAATTCCTGAATTCCCACACAAACTGCAGCCACTCCACAATGACTCCACTGAGGGATTAAAAAAAGATTCAAATAATCCCCTGATGATTTTTTAATGCAAATTCCAACTGCAGTGCCAAGAAGGAGCTGTTTTTCCTGAAGACTAACAGGATACATTTGAATAGCTTCAAATGTATGAGCTGGTGTCGTTTTTGCATTAGGAGATCCAAATATATTCAAATAAAATATCCAGAGTTGTGCTCTGTTCACACAAGGGCCATTTACAGATTCCATGGGCCACAGTTTTCCAGCCAACCACCAGAAAAATAAATACCTCCAGTGTGCTTCTTCCATCCTTGGAAAAATCTATGATGTACACTTCCATTTCCAAGCATTAAACACTGAATTCCTGTTCACTGAGTGGGAACACAAAAGTGGGCACTTGGAAATTCCACTACAGAGTAGCTGAGTAATCACCAGCCTCATTTAGAAAACTTTTGAATGTGGTAAATATATTCCAAAATGTAAAGGCTTTTTCCAACGTTTCCACTCCTGCTGGGAACATACTCAAATGATCCAGAGTACATTAATGATGATTTTGCCCTCATTTGGGTACTCAAAAGGAAATAAACATTTTCAGACAGTATTTCATGGCAGTTATTTTTCTATTCATCTAAAAAAAAAATCATTCAATTTGGAAAAACATTCCAACACCTCTGCCATCCAGGATTTCCAACCAAACCTGCTGAGAGAAGAACAAAACCCTCTAAGGAAAATCCAGAAATCTGTTTTATTCAAAAACTGGTATTTTGGAACAAAGGAATGTGAGCTGAGGAATGATGTGGCTCATTTATCCACAATCCACCTGAAAGGGAAGGAAAATGTCCCTTCAAGAGCTTTCTCCAAATCATCTTCAGAGACATTTCCCCACACCATCAGAGAGCAGCCGAATATTGGAATGTCTGGAGCCTCCTAGAAAATTCCACCAGGAAAACGGGTTAAAGGACAAGGGAGAAATGAAAAGTGTATTTGGCAGAGGAGGCAGGCTTTGAGTTTTAAGAATCAAAGGCCAAAAGTGACAGGAGAATTCCAAATGGCTCTCTGAGGCACTGGAAAGTGGACACAGATTGTGGAGAAACAAAAATTCCAACGGATGGAGAGGGGCAGTGAGAGGGTCAGGTTTGGTTCTGGAGGGGAGGAGAGTGCTCAGCTCTGAGGGATCTTGAATGGTTGAACTTTTAAAATGGCTTCAGGTGGTCAAAAATTTCTTCAGGTGGATTTAACTGGAAGTGAGGCATCATCCAGTATCCCAGGAAATTAAAGGTGTTTAAGCACCATTCCTTTACTTTGCCCTCTTCCCAAAGCTGCCCAGGAACTGAGTGGGGCAGTTCAGAACAGCTGAACACAAAGGCAGCAGCTTTCATTTATTAATAACAAAAATTCAACCTCTTCCCCCTGGCCTGGCTGGTTTAATCCAGAATTATCTCCATGCACGAGCTGTTCCCACAGGAAGGAAACCACCACCACCAAACCCAACACACAACAAACCAAAAACCCCAAACACAACCCAACTTCCTCTGCAGCTCCCACAAATCTTGGATGCATCACCTCTGGCAGAGGCAGCTCTTGGCAAAGAAGTGGGAGCTGCAGAAAGTGGGATTCGTCAGGCATTCAATATTCAGCTTCACATCTCTGAAAGGACACAAGAGCTCTTTGCAAAGCCCAGGAGCTGCCCCAGATATTTGGATCCACAGCCCACACACAAAAATTGCCCCAGAATTCACTCCAAGAACACTGAAAGCTGCAATCCCTCAGCCTCCCCACTTTTTTTGGTGGCATTTCTGGTTTCTTTTAGCCCTGTAACAGCAGAATAATGAGCACAGATCATGTTAAAACCATGTAGGTTCCTACACTTCCAGGCACTTGCAGGGGCAAAGCAGAAACTGGAGAGCTTGGCTGATAATTACACTGATAACATGAAATAATTAATTCATTATCAACTAGGAAATAAATATTTGGCCAAATTACTGCCTGTGGATACTATTCACTGCCAGTTCCCCTCCACGTCCCTTGATTATGCCAGCAGGAAAATCCAGGGAGAAAAGGGAAATTCAGAGGAAAGCCCTTCTGGCTGGTATTAAATGCCATATTTATTTCAAAACAAGCCTTTTTGGAAAGTCAGTGAGCAGCAATTTTTTGCTTGCTCTTTTCATGGGAGCTTTTGAAAATGAGTGTCCCATGATCTGTATAAAATCATGGAAAGCTGCCCCATTTCCTGATAGGCAAAGGGTGGCCACTGCAGCATTTCTTTGACTAATTCCTTCCACTGGGTTTTCCATAAGTGATTCATGGCTGTACTCAGCTTTCCTGGAAAACATTTCTCAAAGTCTGCAAGGTATGGAAAGCAAGATATTCTCCTGGGCTGGCTTCTAACTGGGAATCTTTGTGCCTCTCTCTCTGAGACAAACAGCAGTTTTAATAACTTCATTCTATCAGCTTTCATTTAATTATTTTTTCCCCTAAATATCAGAAGAAAACAAAACTTACAGATATCTTTCACCTTATTCCTTGCATATCCCGATTTCTTAGAATTCCAGCCTTAGAAATCTAAAAACCAGGTGCCTTCTATTTTTTTACTTTCATTTGAAGAAAATTTAGAAAGAGCCTCCCTTAAATAGGTGAATTGTATCACCTATTAAATTTTGTTCTTTTCTTGGAAGTCACAACACTACAAAGTTTTTTTTATGTAGAGGGACTGTGAAATAATTACAAGTTCCCTGAGACTCCATGGCTGACTTGTTCCTGAAATCCCTCAGGTGTCACTTAAACCCAACAACACCAGTGAGACCAACTCAGACCTGCTCAAAGTCCTGCTCAGCCTCTGATCCAGCTGGGTCTGGAAGGTGCTGCTTAAATAAATCTTCAAACCAGTTCCCAGGCCCCTCATCTCCTCCTCCCACTTTCCATAAGAAATTTAAGGGAACTTTGATTCCCAGGTCGATCAGTTGTGGGGATACTAAAGCTCCCTGGGACATTTTCCACACTATTTATACCTGGGCTGCTGCCTCTGTGCAATTCCACAGAAAACAGGTTCTGCTCCCACTGCCCAGAGCAGCTGGGGCTGCCCCTGGATCCCTGGCAGTGCCCAAGGCCAGGCTGGACACTGGGGCTGGGAGCAGCCTGGGACAGTGGGAGGTGTCCCTGCCATGGCAGGAGTGGAACAAGGCAATCTTTGATGTCCCTTCCATCCCAA
>VWZV01003872.1:120400-131754 GCA_013397155.1 Irena cyanogastra | reverse complement strand
TAGGAAAAAATTTAATAGGGCTACATGTAGTACTTTACTCTGGCGTGGTAATAAAGGAACATCATCCTCATTTGCTTATACAGACCTCTGCAGTGTCACATTTGAAGACAGATGTGTTGCCCACCTAAACGCAACCAAAAAGAAAAGGCTTAAGAGACCTTCACCATAATATGTTAAATATGCTAGATGCAATTATGGTTTTCTTTGCCCTTAACATGTTGTCACCAAATTCTGTCATACTGTCAGTGTGAGATTATATGAAGTCTGAACGTGGTACTTTTCTCCCTCTCCTTTTGTCATTAAAAAGAGTTAAATTTGACATTTTGCTTGTCAGGCAAAAAAAACCTTGCATTTTCAGTTTGCTTGCCACTTGCTTTCAGGACAGAATAACTTTTTCAAGGATCATCCTCATTTTAATGACAAACATTTACTAAAAACAAAGGATCTTGTACTATTTTCTCCTAAGACTATGAACATGACAGAATGTTTCTACTGATTTTTTTTTAACCAAAACTATTTTGTTGCCTGATATCTTTGCCTTCATTTGAGACTTTCTGACTGCATTTTACCTGCTTTCAATGAAGCACTGAAGAAAGAATGAAAGTCTGTGCTCTGAAGTAACTTGAGCAGATGACATTTTCAGAAAAAAAACTCCACATATTTTCACTCTGATTTTAATGGTGGGGAGTATTCTGTATGGTGTGGCAACAGAACTTGCCTTTTGCACTATCTACACTTCAAGCATGTGTCTTATAGTCTACATGTAGAACATGTTGGAAGAGTCCTTTAATAATCCAGAAGTTATCTAATGCCTATTGTTTACACCACTGGCAAATTCTATGGGAATCTTACAGTAGATATGTGAGTTATCTACGTGACTTTCATGCTTCAACTCAGTTCCTTGGTCAAGATTTAGACAGGCAAGAACATAATCAGGGGTCATGCTTAACTAAGGATGTACACAGGGGAACGTTCAACTTTGGGACTGCTATCTGTAACTATACTAGCTTGTTAGGAAAACTAGATTTAATTTTAACTGTTACTAATTATTCATTTCTCAGAGTGTTGAATGCTTCATAAAGGCTGTCAACATAATTAGCATTAAATTGCAACAGCATGCTGGAAGGTAAAACATTAAGCAAACTTGAAATCTAATTTACAGTGCTCTCTTAGCCCCAGAGATGAGATGAGTTCACTGATGGGACAAATACAGAGAAAGTGTAATATGCACAGGCAGGTCTATTTCTAGCAAGAATGGTGCTCTCAGGGAGCTATTAAGCCTCCTCCATTCACTTGTTTGACTTGTAAGACTTCACAAATACAAGAAAAACTCAATCCAGTTAAAAAAAAATCACAAGCTTTTCTAACAACTCCAAATGTGACTGGAGAGCTACAACTTTTATGGTATTTTAACTGTTTCAGCTGTCCTGCTTCATGGAATGTATCTGAAATTACAATTTGAAAGCATCACAAAAAGTAACAAAAAGAGACTATTTATTGGGGTGTTTTCCCCCCTCATTTTAAATGAGTAATGAAAACTTTCTTGCAGGTCAAAGACACTTTATTCCATTAGCAGAAGTACAAGACATTAAACAATAAACAAGTCTGAGATCTCAGCATATTCGGTTTGGAAAAGAAAAACTAAACACTGAACTGTAGAGGTTTGTGTCATTTGAGTAGAGTACGGACCATGTTACACCTAAGCTGTATCTCTGAAGCTATGAAACTTTCATTTTAAAAATTTATAAACAAGAACATGTTGTAGATAGATAGATAGATAGATAGATAGATAGATAGATGTATACACAGAAAAATTATCCTGTAAGAATTCAAATACATTTGAGTGTTACCTTTCAGAGAACTCAAAAACATGATGTAACTAAAAGAAAAATTATCTTTCATGTTTAAAAGAAAAACCCCTTGATTTTCTCTAAATGCATCCTTTGAGTTCCAAAAATCTAGTTGTGACTCCCTTGAAGGGGGATAGGAAAAAGAATTCCAACAACATGGATTAAAGACTCCTGGAAAATACAAGAGATCTATACTCTTTCTCTTCCATGATGTACAGCTTCAGTCAATTTGTCCTCCAGATTCTGGAGTCCTGACTAGAGAAGTACATGTGGAGCTGTGGTAGAGCCACAAGGACTTCAGCAGGGAATGGCTTAGGTATTCTGAATATCCTTCCCGAAAGCACGTGGAAGAAAAATGTAAGCATGCAGAATCAACAACATTTCCTTTTTTTTCATACCTCTCACCTGGTGTCTCAGAATGAGCATATCTAGATTGCATCTCTACCTGTACAATAATTTGAAACAATATAAAACATCAGCACTGCAGTCACACTTCAGTTAGAATCATTTGCTCACTAAGTTCAAATACATTTTGTTATTTGGAATAGGGACATCACACCAAGCAATAGCAGTAAACATAATTCTATGCATGACGTAGTCACAAAGAACTTAAATGACTTTGGTCAAGGTCACAACAGAATTGTAGGTTGGATTCTCTAGCTCATGCTATCTGCAACAAACAGAACATCTTATTTGTCAGTAAATAATGCAGTTTGCCACCAAAAATGCACTGTTTATTGGTTTTTTGACTTTAACAATTATTTGTATATATTTAGCATACTTTTCTTGGTATAATAAAACTTTCACTCCAGCGTTCTATACTACCAAAAATGCTACTGCCACTTACCTCAATAACAGGAGAGTGCAAGGGTTGATCCTACTAAAACCATGCTAACATTATTGTAGTCTAAATTTTTGTTTTCCTTTGAAAAAAAAATGAAAATAAACCAATAGAATGTGTAATTCCTGGTACAGATTGTTGTGTCTCCAACAGATACTAGTTCAGGACACAGCATCTGCTTCTTGGCCTATTATCTGTGCTAGATGTGATTTTCTAAAAATCAAGAGAAATCACAGTCCACATCAGAAATACAATCACTGAAGGACAATGGTGTCCTGCTGTGGTACACAGACTGCGTCAGCAGCTCTTCTGCCTCCCAGCACACAAGGAACAAGGAAGGCAACTGATGTGATCTGCTTGCAAGGAGAAAATACCGCTCTAAAAGCAGTATTATTAAGAGTTATCACGCACATTTTTTGTTAAATCCTTGTAGGCTTGGGAAAGGAAGAAAATTAATGCAGAAGGTATTACTGAGAGCTGACAAGTATCAAGGTGTTCAATTAACTAAATGTAACATATAATTTGCCTTTAAACACCTGGAAAGAATCTACTGCAAAAGACTGCAATTTAACATCAAAGATTAAACAGTCAGGGTTACAATTTTAGAAGCTCATTAGTCTGAAGGTGTATCATGATTTTTTGAAAAGATGAATGATTAAAAACAGAGTTAAAAAGAAAAGACATTTGGGCATGAATACTTGATCTGAAATCTCTGTTCAATTTTAGGGAATGTTGTATCTCTGATTTCAGATTGTGAGAAGGTTTGCCAATTACATCCACTGCATTCTTTTTAGTACAAAATAGTAAGAGGTCACCTTTAACTCAAGGAATTAGAACATCAAGTATCTTCTTTCTGAAATGCAGTGAAAAGATACATTGTTTTTATTAGAAGGCTATTACTTGCTGTAAGTATTTTGCAGAGTTGCTTTCCACATCTACTACTTCCTGATCAAAAAATCCATAGTCCAGCTCCTGAACAGACACTAACGTCCATGCATATATTCTGGACAATTCTCAAGTCAAGCCAATTGAACCAGAGTGTCTGCTGGTAAATTCAGGTTATTCAATAACAACAAAGACTTCAGAGACTTGAGAACAGGGATAAAGATTCATGTCATCCTTCTGTAGCTACCAAAAGCAAGCCTGAAGCTTGACAGTTGCACTTCCAAACAGCACCTGCACCAGAGTACACCCCACATTCTCCTACCACTGCAAGCCCAGCAGTGGGTGAGGCATGTGTTACAAACCCAGGACCAAGCTCCTCCCTCAGGTGTACTGCAAACAGTTCTGAATTCAGAACAAAGCAACTGACCCTGTTGGCACCACTGATTATAACCAAAATACCTCCCACGCTCTGCTGTACTTTTTGCCAGAGTTGACCAGGAGAGCAGCTTCTCTTCTTTAGAACTCATGTCCTACATCCACCCTAGTATGTACTAGAGAGGTGAAAGCCAAAAAAAGGAAAACATGCTCAGCCAAAATCCTCTTCTCTCCTCAAGCAGCATTAAGTCACAACGAGACGAAAATATTGTTTCTTCCTTCTACATAAAATTCTTCAATTTAACTTTTATACAGCAGCTGAGGAAACAATGTATTTTGTCTCTCTTTGTTTCATTAAGAAAATATCCAGACCATATGGGACAGCTAAAACACAGACTCGCTCATGGTTCTTTCTGTAAACTAAGATAAGGTACTCCTACTAGGTGTCTCTTGTGTTTATTAAAAAGATAATAGATTTTACAGATAATAATTAGGCACTGGTTAAAGTCTTATTAAAAAAAAAATGACATTTTCATATCACAGAACGGTTAACTCCCAAATAATTTATCAAGAGTTATTCAATCAGCACCCCTTCCTGAACATGGATTTTTCATGGCAGAAGCTAACAACTTGTGAGATCACCAGACTACAGGTTGAACCATATAGGTACTGACAGCTGAGTTCCAAACTTTTAAAGATTTTTATTTACATTTCTGTTTAACTGTTTGCCCTACTATGCAATGACCAGAAGCTCACTACTTTAAAACCATGTCCTTTGTATCTTTCCTTGTCTGCTGTTGGGTGTTTCCTATGAAAGAAACACCCAACCAAAGATAAAAGGATTTAAAGATAACAGAAATAAAATCCAAGTTCAGCTGCTGTGCTCAAGCAGCAAGATACAAGTGTTTCATCACATTATAAAATGGATACGCATGTGTGAGCAATGCCTTGGGTAATAACCACTAATTTTTGCTTCGAATAAAAGGAACTATATCCCCTCTCCTTGAGAGGTATGGTCTATAACTCAAGGATTCAAGGTCATTCCCAATGTGGAAAGGTAAAGTCCTAAAGAAAAAAAAAAAGAAGAAAGAAAAAAAAACCAGAGCGCCAGTCAAGCTGGTTGGTCTCACTGGAAGCTGGGAGGATGATCCATCCATATCTGGAGAAAACGTATCTTGACAAAATACCACAGCAGCATGGGAAGAGGCGGGTGGGTATGCAGCAGCACAAAGGGAGCTGTGGAGAAGAGACCTTTCCTGCCTATCCCACTTCTGCATGGCCTGGAAAAGCTCTTTTGGTGTCTTACTGGGCTAGTGAGTGCCCTAATGTTTAGTCTAGTAGTCCACTAAATTCCAGCTTAAGCTTTTGGACGTTTTACTTACTAGTAAGTAAAAATTGCTTTTCAGTTTCAAGCTGCGTATACCTTGCTTGTAGGGTCTCTTCGCACCTGCTGAAGATGCACAAATAACCTGCTGCAAAAGAGGGATGACAGCACTACAGGCAAGGAAACTGAAGCACAGGTGTAATAAGTGGAAGTCCTTGGATTGCAGAGCTGCTTGTGAAAAATCCAAGTTTTAGTATTCCGACCTTATAGAAAACCCTGATCTTTGAAAAATTAAGTTCATTTATCCAGTCCTACACATAACTTTCAAGTCCCAGGTTTTTAAAATCTTTCTGCCTCATACTCGAAAACTGCCAACAATTCAAGGTATTTTTAATGCAGCCAATCTAATGAGACAAAAAAATGCTATGGAACTACA
The DNA here is from genome assembly GCA_013397155.1 of Irena cyanogastra. NCBI lineage: Eukaryota > Metazoa > Chordata > Aves > Passeriformes > Irenidae > Irena > Irena cyanogastra. The sequence goes on along the minus strand of VWZV01003872.1, from coordinate 126,043 downwards.
TTTGTATCTACTCAAGTTTAAAAGTATTAAGATGTTCTTTAACATGACCAATGGCCTACTTCATAATGTCATCAAAGATAATAAGCACTGATGAACAATGAATCACTGCAATACTATGCCTGGGACACACAATCTTGAAGTCTGGCATACCTGCAATACAAATCCCATTCACATAATATGAAGTGAATAATTTTTTACACTTTCATCTGACCATGCTTGTCATAGAAGACTACCATAACACTAATATTAATAAAAATATTTTGTTCTGCAGTTACAGATTTAATAATTCTTGTTAATGTATTAGAATAGGTTTTATTGTTTTAAAGACAGCATACACTGTTTTTTACTGCTATTTTCACATTTTAAGTAGCCTTTGCAAGTCAAAGTTATTTGTAAATATTTAGTTAATTCATGGAATAAATAAAATTTTTAAAAACAATCCCCCCAAAACAAAAAACCAAAACAGTGCAAAACCAATTTTCAGACCTGCATACAATTCCTGATACTGATACTTAAGTTTGTAACCAAGGCTCATGCCAACAACTTGGCATGATTTGCATGTTTACGCAGGCAGACGCAATCATCTTAGCCCCATCATCAAAGGATTTTAACCTAATGCAAGCCCACTGGATTCCACACCAGGTTTCAAACCAGGCTGTAGCCCACAGTACCAACACCCTCGATTTCTGTGTGTTCTACTCCTATTCAGGTACCTGCTGCTCTGGAACATTTGGAGTACTTTTCACCTTCACTGCACCTTCCCACTGATTAGGGACTGGTCTCTTTTGCTGTCAAGCTCAGCAACACAAGATACACTTGGGCCCTGAGTCAGAAGCACTGTACACGAAGCACAGCACAGAGATTTCTGTTTAGTGCCAGGCTGTTCCAAGGCAGCCTGAGGTGAGACGGCAGCGTTGAGCATGGAGCTGCACACACCTGGCAGAAGCACAGCTTCCCTGACCTTACCCGACAGGGGACCTGGAGATCCCACCACCAAACCAACAGGAACATGTATTCCTCTCTGCCAGGGAGACCACAGAGGCTCTTGCCTCAAGGCTTCTCCACTTGAGGCAGGGAGTACACAGGGAAAACAAGTCAGCTAGCAGGGTGTAATTCCTGCCTGGGCAGTGTTCTCAGCACAAGTTGTCAGCACAGTCAGCATCCATCAAAACTGAACAGTTCAGCTTAAACTGCTCTATCAACACACAAAGGCATCATCTTCATCTGAACACCACTAGCCTTAGGAAAGTTTAGCTCCCCTTTTTCATCACTAGGATGAAACACAGTTCAAAGACAACTCTTGACCCAGAAACTTGTGACCTAAATAATCCAAGATACTTGTCCAATTCACATTGCACCGATGCCCTCAATACTCAATTAATATACTTCAATTCAAAGAACGACTCTTGTGGAAAGCCACAGGAATTTTGTCAGTGGGTTTCATTTATCACAGAAAAAGGCTTAGAAAGAAATATTGAATATCAATCTGATTTAGAGAAAAAACAACTGCAAGTAGACTAATGTTCTATTGTCTCAATCAGAAATGTTCTAGATTGATCAGCCTGAGCTCTGAATTAGTATTGGGGAACTGTTTTGGGGAACACAAGTGTAAATGACAACACATACCAATACTTACTACTTCTAAGTGATGTTATTATTTCAAGAACAGCTGTAGTAAAAACTATAGCTGATTTTGAACTTTTCAAGGAAAAAAACCTACCCAAGCAAGAAAAATCTGCTATTGAGACAATAAATTAAAAGGGTAAAATCACAGAAAAGTAAAATAAAGAACACATAAAATATTAAAAAAGCACCTCCTCATGTTTCCCACCATAAAACCAATAATTCCCTTAAACTGCGTAATTTCACGACACTATCTATATCCTCCTATTGACCTCATAAATTTGAATTTTTAGGACTGAATTGTAAATTCCCAATAGAAGCCACTCCTCAATATTGAAGGCTAAAGTTCAGTCAGCATATTGGAAGCTTATTCACAGTGAAGTGATAACCAAGGCCTATACTCCTCACTTTGCCCAAGAAGCAAAAGAAAACCAGTAGAAAAGCTCAAATTCACACTTCGGGGTGCACTTCTCAAAGACGTTAAACTGTTGGAGGAACAAATTCTATTTTGAAGTGACAAGGCATTGCTTTTTGCTTTAGTATGACCCTATTTTATAAGGATTGCTTTTGGTGTACCATGGCAAATAGCTTTTGCTCATTTTGAAGCAAAATATTCTGAATAGTTTAAAAGGCTGGCCAAAAGAGGGAGGAAAAATTCAATTATCGCATCTAAAAATATGATGATTAGAACATGTAACTTTGGATCTAGTAATGAAATAATGACAAAAAAATTCCATAAATTGCTTTCTTATCCGAAACAATTTGGAGAGTGTACAACCATTCTTATTGACCAGAGCAAAGGCTGTTTACTTAATTGTTTTATAGATTCAAGATTAATAAAAAAAATATTTCATCCTTGAAAGCAGGTAGGTACTGCCCTGTAAGTATTTTCATTCTTTTCAGACTTTTCTGTTTAGAGAAATAGTTTTCATTTTGCTCACCATTTTTGATCTATATATGTGCATTTTCACTTCATTCTATTCTACAACTGATATACATAGAAGTCCTTTGAAAATAAAAGGGAATTTAACCTAAGAAAAGTTTTCTTGCTCTAGTCATTCTGAAAGACAGGTATTTTTTCCTTTCCTATTAAACAAGTAGGTTTGGGTTGGTTTTTTTTTTGGCACTCCCTTCCTCAAAGTTGAGTCTGCTATTTTTGGACTACAGAAACACTGATCTCCTTTGGTTTGATATATTTTTGTGAAGGAATGACTATATCCAGTGAGACTTCAGTTATTGCTACTTTCTATATTTATAAGGAAAATACTAATAACCAAAAGAAACTGAAGAGTACTCTTACTTATATTCCCAAAGTTCTTTTGCTGAGAAAACACAAACAGCATTTTAAAGGGAAGGAAAATATGAATTTAAAAGAATAGCAAACACTATATGCATTAGAACAGGTACATCTGCTTCCTCCCTTAAATGTACATAACTGTTCTGTTTTCAAGCAGCAAAAGAACACATTATTTAGCTATTAATCCTACTGGATACACCTAGAAAAGGAATATTTTCTTTAGATTGATTACTCTTTTTTGGATCTCGGTTATGCATGTCAGACATTCACCAATGTATTTCTATTAATAGATTCCCTTGTCGCCTTCATTGTATGATAAAATAATGGATCTGATGGTCTATTTGTAACTTTTGCAACAAAAATGCAATTGGTTACACATGGTTTTAGTCATTAATTGCTTTTAGATGTTTAATATTATAAAACAGTAACGTAACATTTAAAGTTAAGCTACGCTCAGTGTGCAACACCAGGAATTAAGACTAGTAGACAGAGAACCATTCATTCACAGCACAGGTGCAAGTCAGGATGATGACAGGTCATCATTACTTATGTTTTGAATATTTAACTTCTAACATTTGCCACCACTGAAGAAACCTGGCTGCCAGTAGCACATTCTAGTTTCAGTGAGCTGTGAGCCAAGGGAAGGTAAAGAACCATGATAAACAGCCAGCACTGTTTGAGCTGTTGACAGTCATGAGATGGAAAAAAATGAAAATTATATGTCATTGCTTCTGACCTTCTGAGGCTAAAAATAGCCTTAAAATCAAATACCCTGGCTTGGTTTGTTGTTGGTAGGTTTTGTTTGCTTGCTTGCTGGGGTTTTTGTGAGGTTTTCTGCTTTATTTCAAACTAAGAATAAGAATCTTCACACTGGCACTGCAGAGAATGCAAAAAGCAATTTCCATTAGAAGGTGGCCTTGTGAATACGCATGCAACCTACAACATCAGATAAGGTCCTCAAGACAAGTAAAGAACTGAAATACATACTGAGAGGAAATTAGATAGCTAAGAAACATTTTTTCCTTCATGAATTACAACTGAAGTGTCAGTGTATCCACTAGCTTGTATCAAATGAATCCTTAACATTTGCCTCCCAGTTGTCATGTGTGAGCGGCTTACTGGAAACTTTGTAATGGTATCATATTTCCAAGAAATAAGACAGACATTTATTTGTAGAAAACAAGAATAAGCAGAAAGCAGAAAAACATTTCACCATCACACACAGATGGGATTTTGCATGTGTGTGTTCTTTGAGTTTGTTTTTGCTACAACAAGGAGAGAATACAGAGCAGAAACTGACAAGAGGGAGAAATGCTGACTAGAACAAATTCAAACTGAACTGACTTCATTGCCAGAAGTTAAAGAGACAAACAAATAGGACAATAAATGGTGCCAAAAGTGTGCTCTCTGCAGAAGCCGAAAATCCAGTTCTGTTCTCAATTCCCATCTGCAAAACCACAGAAACGCCAGGCAAGTGATATGATCTATTCTGGACATAAAACCGTGTAATGTGGGCATTCGTGGTTCATACTGCTTGGTACACAGGCACATTATACCCATGTGTGTATTCAGAAGGCAATAGAGTGGCTATCTTCCACACAACCTAGAAAAGCAGCCCACTTCTTACAGAAGAGACATCCATTCCACAGAAGAATAGAAGCAAACTTGCCAGATTCTTCAATTACTTAATCCTAAACATATTAACTTCCTTTTTCTTGAGAAGTCAAACCTTTCTATTTTAACTGCTATAAAGAACTGATGTCCATGCACAAATCTATTTTCAGTAATAGCCTAAATACGGGAAACTGCAAAAATTATTCTGCTCGCAGGGCTCATAATTCAAATATGAAAGTAACATACTCATAGGTGTTCTAGATCACGTGCCTCGGAGATGTTATAAACATAACATCTTTTGAATTAAACCTAATAAAAAATTTAGATTTTCATTATGAAGCCTACACATGACAAACAGCAATATACTGCTACTGGTAATGAGAAGACAGATGAAACTCGTGCAATGTAATACGCCCCTCAAAACAGACATTATGTATACAGCAACACTCCATGCTTTCCCCACCTTTACCTTCCAAATTCCCTCATCTAGATTACTCTGCAGCCCTAGCAACCCATTTATACACAGCTGGCTGTCCATCACCATTATCTGTACCACATTCTGCCCTCATGCATGACCTTAAACTGCAATCGTGGAAAATACCTTGCTCACCAACCCAAAGTGTCACTTGCTATAATTAGCATTCTGGGAGCTAACTATACAGTCATTAAGGCACTGAGAAAGACACATGTCCTGTCTTAGTTCAGTGTATATCAAGTGATCAGTCAGATGACCATTAATGCAGTGAAGTCTTTATTCAGACAGCCAACTTGCCTGGCTCAACCTATGACCTGCCTCCACACGTTATCTTTCAAGTGATGGATAATGATGCTTTTTCATGTTATCTTACTATGAAATGTGGGGCTTCCAACCTCCCTTCCTATTCCCAGGATTGTCTGCAATAATAAAAACCTAACTTTGAATAGAAGAACAAGCTGAGTATCAGGCTGTCATTCAGCAGCATCAGCTTCTGCTGAGCACACACAACTCCACAATAAAGGACACTGCCTACTGTGACTTCCCTTCTCACTGAGAACATGGAACCGAACGAGAATCTTTCCCCTCCATACCAAAATCTTAATATTTTAATTTATTGTATCTTATCACCATA
>VWZV01003872.1:108145-119993 GCA_013397155.1 Irena cyanogastra | reverse complement strand
AATTAGAAAAAATTAGAAATTAGAAAAAATATTCCTAAGCAATCCTATGCAATCAGAAGCCCATTTCTTTTTTTGTTAAAGCTGTGTTTGAGAAATTCAATTTCAAGTTGTCAGCACTGATAGCCATTTCTTCTGCATCTACACTGAAGTCTGTGGTAAAGGGAGGTTGGAAAACTAGCTGAAATTGAAAGTCTCAAATGCACTCCTGATTTTCTTTGGAAGAAAGAAAGAGTTGTATTACCGTAAGTGTTCTGCCTGTTCCCCTTTACTGATCTTGCCAACTCCTCCACTGCATTTTGCACTCTATTTTTTTTTAGCACAATAAAGCTCAAATTATACATCCCTCCCAAGCATTTTCACTGGCTTTTTTTTCTATCTTATCCTCACTAACTTTATCTCACAAAGAAAATAAATGAAAATTGCTATAAATGCAGAATATTAACAACTACTCTTAAAGGCATTTTGTAGTATCTGTCCAGTGTGTTAAATATATCAACACACTGAAATGAAATTGAAGTGCTACAGGTAAACAGTGGGGCACAGATCTCTTTGCATAAATCCTTCAGATTAAGAGGCAAATCACTCCTGACAATGTCTGTTACAGAATACAACCCAAACACCACTCAAATTATCAAGGACTAGCTCTATTCTAGCTAGGGAGCTCTGTTCTAACAATGTTTAGGCCCCCTGAATTCAAAATTTAAGAGACAAAACAGGAGTGAAAAATAGAAAGACAAACAGAAAGAACTGAACAAAAAAAACCAACCTTACCTTTCACAAGCTCGGACAGTCCATGCAGCAATTATCCACAATGAGATACTAAAAACCAACAGTACAGTTCCTGGACATATTGTCATCAGAGTCTTCATAACAAAACGGGTATTGAAGTTTATCTTATTTAATGCTCCAATGCTTCTAGATGAGGCATCAGTGAAAAGTTTGCTATGCAAAAGCATAACTCTGGCAATAAGATATAGTCTTAAGAACATTGGTATAGATAAAATAATATCCACATCAGCTGTTGTTGTGGATGGAGCGTAAGAAAAGGCGAGCCGGGCTGTCCATGTGAATGTGTAATTCCCAGGTATGGGATGTATAGCACACACCAGTATTTCCAAGCAGATAAAGAAAATACGTTCATAAGTCATGGCTATTCTCCAGTCATCTGCTCCATTGTCCACCATGAACAACTGAAATAATAAAATATAAGGTTAACTTTAGTACATAATTTTAAAAAATTGTTATAATTCCATTTTAATTACCATAGTTTTCTATGTTGCCAAAGACCACTAAAAAAACCCAGAAAAATGCCATCTCAGAAATTGACATTATTACCTCACTATGAAAGGAAATATAACTCTGGTTAAGACAAAAAGAGCTTTTAATACACTTTTTTTAAAATTGCACAAGAAACTGAATTTTCATTCATTATTAACTAAGAATTATTCATATTTTTTAAACTGTAATATTTTATTTTTAAAAAAGTCTGGAACCATTAAGTCTTGTCCATTCAAAACCAATTGTTTACTCTAAGTTCATAAAATTGAGAAGTATTTAGCTGTTTTCTGAATAGATAACTAAATTTTCAAGTAAAAATATTTCTTAAGATCCCTGCTAAGCTTCAGCCAAGGTGATATTATAGGTTCTGTAGAAGTATCTGAGCTTTCCCCAAGGCACCAATACCGATCAATGCAAGATACAAAACTACATGAGAAAGTGCACAAAGACTCCAGAAGATATCTCATGGTGAAAATACAAAAAATAATAGCCAGCAAATATCGGAATAGCCCAGGCAGTCAGGTGATGTCCAGCAGCTGAAAATTAAATGCACATGTTGGCTGTTGCACAATTAAGGCCTTCAACTTGTCACACAGGAACAAAGGTCCTAAAATATTTCACACTGTTTAGCAAATCATGTGCCTGATGATTTAAGAAATAAATAGCTAATCAAGCAGTACTTGCCACTAGCTGAAAGTAGAGATACACAAGGCCCTGCAAATAGACTTTTTTTAGAGAGGAACATAACCCATTTGTACAAAGAAGATAAAATTGCAGACAGAATACCTTCCTATCACTTCAACTATAGTTTGAATCTAAACAAGGCTGTTCAATAAACAAGTAAGAGGGAAACAAATACTTTCTCAGAATTTTTAAAATTAGATTATTCAAAAATAATGGGTGAGAAGGCAAAGTACATCTTGTGTTCCCTAATGTAAGGAAGGTATCCTAATTTTCGGCATCCTAAACCTCATATACGCACCAAAACCCCATTCATCGGCACTGCTCTTTTCCCCCTTCCTTCTTTCAAAAATTTAAAAATTCAAGCTTGATTTCCCTGTATGTCTTTTTAGTGATCAAAAAACCACTCTACATCCTCCTCACAATACCTTCAGTTTGTCTTTCATAAAAGTGCTCTATTGAAACTGTTTAGAGAAGTGGTAATCACAAATTAACTCCATTGTAGTTGATCAGATACTAAAAGAAATAAGTTAACCACAGTAAGGAAAACAACAAACCAAAATAAATTTCTGTCCTTCCAGATCTGGTTTTCACCCCTTATGTTCTTTCTCTCCGTGTTATTACACTGGGTGTTGGTGACAAACAAGGTTGTGGCTGTGGGGATGGCTGCCAGGCTGGTGTCAGCAAGAAGTGGTCAGTGTTGCTCTGCAGTGTACCCACTGCAGGGCACAGCTGAGCTCACCATTGAAGCAGGTGGTGCCTCTGTGAAAGCATAGTTAAGAAAGGGCAAAACATGGCCCAGGCAGCAAGGAGTAAAAGAAAAAATGTGAGAAAGAATGCCGGAAATTCTAAGGTCAGAAAAGAAGAAGGAGGAGGTGCTCCAGGCACCAGGAACAAAGAGGAACCCATGGAGAGGAAGGACCATGATAAAGGAGGCAATTCCCTGAAGCCCATGGAGAAGACCACTCCAGAGCAAGCTGGATATTTGTTGAAGAAATGCTCATTTGTGGAGAGCTCACACTGCAGCAGATTCTCCTTAGAAGAACTAATGCCCATGTAAGTAAGTCCCACGCTGGAGCAGATTTATCCTGAAGGGCTGCAGACCATGGAGAGGACCCACACAGCAGCACAAAAGAAGTGTGAGAAGAAATGAGTGGCAGAGAGGAACCATCATGGACATACTACCATTGCCCATGCCCCCTGTACCACTCATGGAGAAGACACAGGGGTTGGGAATGAAGATGTTGAGCCTGAGGAAAGGGGGGTGGGGCAGCATATTTCCTGCCATCCTATTCTGCTTTTAAATATCAATAAAGCAAATTAATTTTCCCCAAGTTGCTCCTGTTTTGCCAGTGCCAGTAACTGGCAAGGGATCTCATCTTTATTTCAACTCACAAGCTTTTAGTGTTATTTTCTCTCCCTGTGCTGATAATGAGGGAGAGCAAAAGCACAGCTGTGTGGGGGTCTGACAGTTGGCCAAGGTGAATCCACCACATTTACATATAGTTCTTATCTCCACTGCAATATTAGTGAAGATGAAGTCAAACACTGTTGAATTAAGCAAAAGAAACACTTCGTGAATTCAATGTATGCACCACGAGCACATACCATTTCTTTCACCTGTGGTCACTCTGCAAACTACAAATACTAGATAAGTGAATTGATACTGGAAGGCCAAATTATGTCTGTCTGTATGTCTGTTTTACCAAAACAATGCAGGTTTGCACTTAGCAAATGCACTTTTTGGTACAAAGGGCCAAACTTTCAAAGTACTGTAAAGCTCCAGTGCATTTGATTCTTGTGATTAGTCTGCAAATGCTGTAAGTCAGATTATAGAAGTGTTACATCAGCCACGAAGAAATCTAGATACTTAGAACACCTAGAACACAGATTAATAGCAACCAGCATGACTGAAATAAAAAATATAGATAATATCAGATCTCTCAAATGCAGTGTGGGTTTACAAAAAAAAAGAATAAATTTACAATGGATTTAAATATTTCAATTGTAAGATACATATCAAATACATGTCAAAGTGGCAGTGCTACAAAGTTTCAAAATCTGCTGAAAAAAGAAATGGTCTTTTCTCCTCCCTTTTTACATATGCTTTTCACAGATTTCAAAAAGAATTCTATATACAGAAAGGCAATTCAAGAAAATTATACCTTCAATTTAAAAGGTGAGAATAGAAGAATGTTGAGTTAAACATGGGCATTAAAATTTGATCTTGCCGTTTTTACAGCAGATAATGTTATTTTATAACTGAATTTTTTAAAAACATTGAGACGTCATTATGGAATATATACTTGATAACATAGTCACCTGTCAGCAAAAGAAATCCTAACATGCAACATAGAGGGAAATTTCTCTGCAGATCTCAGTGGAATGGGTTATGCTTATAACCCAAAGAAGATCTTTATCAACCTCCCATGACCTTAGCTGTGACAATTTATTCTAAGAAAATCAGTATTTTAAAGCGATAACATCTTAAGCTGTCATATCATGAGGCTTAAGAGGTAAAAACACGAAAGGCAGAAAACACCGAAAGTCACAAAGACACAGATCCGGTAAAACATTTCTATTTCATAACAACTTTAACATTTCAAAATCACATTTATGAGGATGACTTTTTTATAAGTTCAAACCATGATGGATATCAAACACTCCAGAATACGAACAGGTGTTGACCACATGCTGTGAATAACAATTAAGTTTGGACAGAATAAAATTACACAGAAACTAGTATAAGATTTCATGCACATTTTATATACTTGCAATGATACACTCTACATAATGCAAGCTTCACTTCTAATTTGGAAGATACAGATATCTGTGCATGCCTGTGTGCTTGGCTATGTACATTTCCACTCCAGAAAGTGAGGAACATAAATGAAGGGTGAAGGGAAAGGACAGCTAAACAGCACATTTCAAAGGGTATGTATGCACACTCTTGGCTGATTACAGACAATCTGGTTGCAATAACCATGCATTAATTTCAGGATACTGCTCCTCATCTGAATGGAGAATGACGCTAGCAATAAAAAAGAATTTAATAAAAGAGTGATCAAACCTTCCTGTTTGATCCAGATCTGAGTCCTGCACTTCACAGAGAAAGGGAAACTTCAGTCAAGGTCACATATGTTATGCCTATTCATAGTTTTTAAATTTTTTGTAGTTATTCAGAGTTAAAATCTAATGCAAGTACTTCATTAGTGTGCTGCAAGGTTCTCCAAATACAGAACTCTCATATCCTTTTACTATTTCTCCACTTCATGTGAAAAATTCTGAAGTTATTTTCACCTGGAATTATGTAATGTATTTCTAACACGCTGTATGCGAATGTAAGACACAGAATCAATGCCCCACTTTAAAAACATAAAAATAAATATGACAGATATTTATATAGCTATGTATGTATATATTTACATAACACTTGTGTGTTACACAGTTACATTCATTTAACACCAGATTAAAAAAACAGAAAGGCATTCTAAACAGACAGATTGCACACAAATTGCATCAGAGACTCCATGAAGGAGAGAAACAAAACGAGAGAAGTTAATTTTCTAAATGTTGGTGAATGTAAAGAAAAAGGAGAATAGTCATGGTTTAAAAATGCCTTTACAGGCAAAAGAACAAATCTGAGAACGGAATCACTACCCTGCTGTGGGGATACAACAATACAGGAGTAAAAGGGAAGCAATAAACAGTGATAAAGTGGAATCAGCTGTAGTGCTGGAAGCATTCCTTGGAGAAAGGAAATTAACTTTACTTACAAGAAAATTGTTGCAATTGTTTAATTTAAGAACCCAAATTAAAAATGGTTAAATACTGGAGTCACTTAAATCTTAAAAAAGAACTAATAGGACTACGATTTAGAGTAGCAAAATATAGCCTCTGGGATTGATGACAAATATTTTTGACCCAAGATTTTTCTGTAGTGGGTAGTACACAAAATATCATTCACACAATTAAAAAAAGAAAAACATTATGGTAGATGAAGAAGATACTCTTTTTGTCTCACTACACCAGAAAGCCAATTTACTGTCCCATAGCACCTCATTAAGTAAAAATTATTTTAAGCCATTTTCAAGTCATGACAGGAGATTGCCTTTAGCACAGCTGCCTCTAAGCAGGAGATGGACATCACTTTCTTACATCATCAGAAGACATGTAATCAAATGGTCTGTGAGTTACCCAAATGCCTGTTCACCTTGGAGAGCCTACAGGAGCTCATGGAAGCTGCTGTACTCCTCATCCTAAGTACAGTGCCCCAGATCAGACATGTTAGTGGGTTCCATACATATGTAAAGTCATGAGGCATCTAACTCCTTCTGCACATACAAAGCACAGAAGGCAAATAATACGTTTTTTCACAGAAGGACATGAGGGAAGAATAGCTTATATTTGACAGAATGTTTTCCATATCCAGAACTAAAACCAAACTTTCTAGTAGGTCACTAGAAAGTAATCCACAAGATCTAGCTATCTACCAAATGAAACATGCTTAGCTCACTCAAATGAGGAAGCCAGCTTGCCCTATTAGTTATGCATGCACACACGCATGCATACACATATTCCCCTCCCAACTATAAACATCCCAATTTAAACACAAGATTTTAAAAGTCTGGTACTTAGTTTCAGCACAAAAATTATTATTTGCATAGTACATTTAAATTTGACATCTCTGTGCAAAGTTAGTTTTTTATAATGATTAATATTTTGCTATTAAAAAAGCATGTACGTAAAGCAAACTTCATGGTGATGTGTCCTGATGGCTAAACAGGCCCAAAATACTCCTCTCAAATACTGCATTTAAATGTTACCATCTCATGAGGGGATGTGGAACAGAGGCTCAGAGCATTTATAGTCTTTGTGAATTATATTTTCAGAAGTGCAGTACCAAAAATTTTACATTAAAATACACCTGAACAGTACATCTTGGTAACTCTGACAGGTCACAAGTAACCACAATCATTTCAAAAAACCGGTGTGTGTTAAACAATGCTCTTAACCAGGTTTGTCTGTGTCTTTTTTTTAATATCTATCCCTCAGATCTTTATTATAAAAAAGGGAGAGTTTTTAGAAAAGAAAGGAATTTAGAAGCAATGAATAACATAGGGTTAAACTCTGCATAAGCACACAAAGTTAAATTCCACCTACCCATATTTCCCTTCTGGTTTAATCCACATGCTAAGAGTATTCTTTTTAGCTTTTTCTCTCTAAAGATATTCAGAAGCATTCCTCAATATTCTTAAAGGGTACTGTACAGATTTTCATCCTCAACTATGAAATAGCTTAACACTCCCTCCTCCTCCCCAACAGCCTACAATGCCAAAAGACCATTATAGCACTAGCAATTGCTGGGACATACATAATTTCTTTTCATATAGGTCTCTCCATATACATATATGTGCTCTAGGCACTCAAAGAAGGTGAGACACTCCTGACAGTGTCATTACTTTCTATGCAAGTAATAGTATTAAGAATCGAAATCCAAGAACTACAAAGGAAAAAAATAGAAAAGACATTCCAAGATATCAGAATTTTTTTCCCAATGACAAAGAACCCCCTGAGAAAAGCATAATTATGGATTGAGCTAAGAAGTCATCAAAAGTTTATAAATATATTAAAAAAATCAAAGTAATTAGATAATGAGCTTACTATCAATAATAGATTGTAAACAAAATTAATACAAAAATGGGGTTTTTTTCACTTTCATTATTAAACAGCTATTTCACAAGACAATTTCCTAGTATAATTCTGTTTGGAGTCTTGCTTGAACAATCACAGCTGAGCTTCCTCAGATCTGTAATCAACAGAGAGATATTTAGTTACATGAATTTTTATGAACCTTTGAACAAATCAGAGCTCCATAAATAAAAGTCCACCACTCAGAGTGAGTATATTCATTTGATATATTCAGCAGAATAAGCACTATGTGACTCAATTGAATTGAAAGAGGAGTTTCTACTTGTCAATGTCTACGAAATGTATTCCTTAACTTTCACAATATTCTTAATTTAATAGCTATTTCATTATGCCAACATTTCAGATACTACCCCGTGCTGCACAAAAGAACCAAAATAAGTTCCTTAAGTTACCATATGTAGAAGATCTCCATCCAGCATCAGAAATTTCCAAAAACTTGTGCCTGGCTTTGAGAATCAATAATGTCCTCCAGGCAGATACAGAAGCAGGATGATTTATCAAAGCTCTGAACATCACTGAAGTGCAAGAACAATAAGCAAGAAGGAACAAAACTTGGAGAGTGGCTGATACACCTGAAGGCTGTGCTGCCATTCAGAGGCACCTTGACAGGGTGGAGAGCTGACCAGGGAAACTTAATGAGGCACGTGTAAGGGTGTGTTGCATCTAGGAAGGAATAACCCCAAGTACCAGCACAAGCTGGGGGCTGACCTACTGGAGAGCAGCTCTGTGGAGAAGGATCTGGGAGTCTTCATGGATGACAAGCTGACCATGAGCTGGCAGTGCCCCTGTGGCCAGGAGGGCCAGTGATGCTGTGGGGTGCATCAGGAAGAGTGTGGCCAGCAGGGCAGGGAGGTGATCCTGACCCTCTGCTCTGTCCCAGGGAGGCCACATCTGCAGTGCTGTGTCCAGTGCTGGGCTCCTCAGTACAACAGAGACCATCAGCCACTGGAGAAGGTCCAGAGGAGGCTACAAAGTGGCTGAGGGGTCTGGAGCATCTCTAAGGATGGAGCAAGGCTATTTGGATGTAGCCAGCCCTTAAGAAACCTACCAGTAACCTAACCTAGCCAGACCACACCTTGTTCTGAGTTCAGCTTCCATCAGCTGCCAACCCGCACCGCCGTCTGCTTTTGCTGGCCCGCTCTGGCGCACTCCCCCTGCTAAAAGAGTGCACAAAAACTGTGCCAGCTTTATTACATCTAAAATGGAAAGCTGCAAAGTAAATGGATTTCTTAGGTCTACTTCCACAAATTTAAAAAAAATTGTGAACAAACAACCATGCTAATAAAATAATCTCTAAGAACAACAACAAAAAACTCTTCAAAAATTTCCTCTGGTCTTTTAGGACTGCTTCAACTACTACAATGAACTTGGTAGTACAAGGATGGAGACATCGATATCAAAGTAAAGGATGATTTTAGCTCTGCATTGGAGCAGCAGTTCCAAAATTTTGCATATGAAGAACACAGCACATTTTTGTAGAAAATGACTGTGCTATTTTGCAGAACTAACTTTTAGAATGTATATACCAAGAAACACAGCGGTCTGTGCCATGTTTTTCTCCATTTCGAGAACCTGAGAAATAAAATAATTCTAATTCTACATTCGTCTTACAGATGCAAAAGTCACTGGGAAGAAATCTACATTTCAATATATTAATGTTATTAATTTTAAATAATTATTTTACAATTCTTCATTTAGGATTTGTTTTTCTTCATTCAGTACTAAAAATAATTTGTTCTATGGACTACTGCACGAAGAAAACATCATCTCCCAAAATGACTGCCATCTGCCACTGTGAGAAAAGCCTCACTCTTCAGGGATGATCAGCTTCATTACTACTAGAAAAACTGGAACCAATTAAAAAAAAGGATGTATTTTCTGAAGAAACTGGCAATATTTTTGCAGGGGAGACAGAAGTTAAAGGAAGAAACACTGAATCTGAGGCTAAATAAGATGAGCTAACTCATTCATTCTGCCAAAGGAGCACAACAGTGACTCTAAAACAGGAAATTGTTTTTAGGAAATGATGGGTACCAACACATCATATACACAAGAATCTGTCTTCTCAGTTCCTCCTCTAGTATTTACTTATTACATAAATACTTCAGGTATGCGAGAAAGTTTGAATGCTGGAGTTTTTTTAAACAGATTACATTTTTATTTACATGACAGCAGGTGAGTACACATCAGCACCACAGGAATCGTGAAGTCCCTGTAAGTGTTTTTACTATCTTAGAAACACAGTTTAACCCAGGATTTCATTCAACTGTATGTTAAAAATAACTACAAATATAGAAATATAAAGTCCAAGTATTGTCCTAAAGCATGACTACTAAAATAAGGGAAAATACATTGTGCAGAAGGAAAAGCAGAATGGAGCTAAAAGTACTTGTGTATTTAAAAATTCTAATACACATAGTTATGCACTAACTCCAAGTGTTTAGAGACATTTGGTCTTATTCAAATGTCACTGCAATATACCCTGGCAAGTAAAATTTTGAAGGGGCAGCAATAAAGAAGGTATGTACTTAATATTTTTTCCTCTTGAAGGCCTTATGTGGGCTTCCAGCTAAACCATACAGCAGTCTTCAAACTGCTTCAAAGATAAACTTAAAATATCTTTAAGTAGGGCAGTTTTCAACATCATGTTAAATAAACATAGGCACAAGTTTCTTTACAGGTATTTACTTGTATTTCTTAATAGGTAAAATACTGTTTTACTTGATCACTACTAATTATGAGTGTACCTGCTTCCTCAGGGAAAAAAATTGTCTCACCCTATGTCTTATTATACAAAGTTCTTTTTGCTGCCCAATAATTATTTGAATATTACAGCTTCATCAAATCTGTCTAGTTCACAGCAGCTCTCAGGTATAAGATGCTCTGTTCTCAAAGCAATTTCCTTTTTTAATATCTCTGGAAACCAAATACATCAAACATGTTTGCACTGATTGCAGTCAAACCCCTTACTGTCCACAATTTAAAAATAAAATTGCTGTCCGAAATGTTTCAGAAAGCTTTATTTCTGCTTATGCTCAAAGGAACATACTAGAGCAGCAAAAATTCTGATGTCCAGCAGTTAACATAGGATGTTCCCAGCCACCACATACATAGAAAAGGCACCAGTGAAATGCAAGGACTGTTAATTTTGGATTAGCTGACATCTCTGATCACAAGCTGTATATTAAAAAAAACCCTGTGCCATCTTTTCCTTCCCAGTGCCAAATGGTGGGGGAGAAGAATGGCCTGCCAGCTGACAGCCACACTGTTAAATTTCTCATCTGACTCCACTGCATCCCATTCTGTTGCTGGGAGGTAGACAAATGTCCATTCATGTACGGCTGCTCATAAAGAGAACCAAACATTTTCCTATCTGACAACCAAATCTGGAAATCAGCTTGGCCATGGGTAGCCTTTTATCAATATCTTTTTAAAACATTGGGCCATTAAACTTAAAACTATACAGAAACTGAACTGGCAAAACATCCGGTCTAGCACTCATCTATCATACCATGTGAAGTTTAAATTATTCTAAACTATTATACCGCAAAAATTACAACAGAATGCAAATTATTGGCTTCTACCATGAAGCCTAATCCTGAATAAGGGCAAAAGAGTGGAGTAGTCTTAGTATGAACCCACTTTACCCATGACGCCATTCAGATAAGGATCATGTTCTGTAGCAGCTGCCATAGGGTACCTTTTCAGTTATACTTGAATTTGGATGGATGAGAATTTCTGCTGGATCAGCCCACTTCTTATGTAGAGTCCAGGAAAAATTCATGGGTAGTAAACGGCGAAGAACTTTACAAAAAAAGAACCCACTACAATCTGGCTATAGTAGCTGCACAGTTAAAACTGAAATTTATTGCTACTGCAGAGAAATGGCCAAGGGGAAGTAGGTTAAGAGAACTTTACCTTATTCATAAATGAGTGTCTGTTCAAGAGTCTTCCAACCATCCTGAAAAAAATATTTTAATGATAACAAAGGTGTTGAGGATCAAATTGTTAACACATAAGGATGCTCTAAACTGAAATCCTCTAAAGATCCCACTAATTTAGATACTCCCAATACAGATCCACTTCTGAAGTCAATTGCGTATGACTGGTGTAAAAACAGTAACTAATACTGGATCAGAAACACAGTGAGAATAATTCTGATGAAAATGTCATTAAA
>VWZV01003872.1:0-106542 GCA_013397155.1 Irena cyanogastra | reverse complement strand
CAAAAGGAATTTCATTCCAAAAGATCGGTCTGTCTCCGACAAAATGAAAGAGATCGGGAAGCACATATAGAAGATACAGACATTGCTCTTCAGAACCCAATCCTCTCACTCCTTCACGGAATATATAATACTCACGCCCTCTTATAAAATGTCTATATAAAACTATACTTATTAATGATGGTTTTCACATAGATGAAGGGCACAATTGCAGGGACCATTCAAGCAGGAAGAAAAGAATGAATCAGTAAGTTACAAATGTGTGATACTCTGCAACTATGAAAATATTTATGCATGATATTAACTGAACACTTTTGTTTGCAAAAGTCCGGGTTCAGACACACCAGTTTAAAGTATAAGATGTTCATATTTGACTGCTGCCTTTACAAAAGAATTCTTTCTAAGCTGTAAAGCATGTTCTCATGACAGTTTCTTCTGATCATCTGACAGACACATGAAGGAATTGCTTAACGTGGCTTTCACTAAAACAATGGGACAAGGTCAATTTACACAACTGAATCAAGAATACATTGTGATATTTCTCTATGAAGAATAATCACACTAAGGGATCTATATTTGTGACTATCTAAATTAACTGGATCTCTAGAGCATTTTAATTTAAAGCACTCATTATGTGTTAAGGATTTGATCCTCAAATATTTCACTCTGTATTTCTCATATCACATTTATTGAACAGAAGTTTTCCCATTCATGTTTCCCAACATAATGTCATTTAAGTTATTAAATTAAAAAAGGCATGAGAAAAATTCAATTCTATATGTGTGTGCATGTGTGTGTTATCATAATATGCAACTTTTCTCTTTTCCATAGAACAAAGTTGTGAAAACTTCCTCACAAAATTCCTGAACACTTTACAGTTTATTCTCAGTTCATAAAAGAAATTTTTTTTACAGTGATCAATATTTCCAGCTTACCTGAAGGCTAGTTACAAGATCAGTTACAGCCTCTTCTCTTAGTGATAATTTACATCTTAAAAGGAGCTTCATAGGCTGAGAGCAATATTTTGTCCTCTACTAAGGGAAGGTGACAACTTTCATCATCAATAGTGAAAACAGCTGATTGAAAGAGAACCTTTTAATTCTCCAAAGTCCTAAATAGCAGCCATTTCTGTTCTGATCTTCACTCAAAACAGATGTCAAATACATCTCAAATCAAACTCAAAGCCCAAGATACTAAATTTAGTAGATCACACACAAACTAGAATCAAAACCAAAAAAGCATTTATGTACACTCATCAGTTCCGGCACACTTTCACTTAAAGTCAGGCAAAAAAGAGCTGCAGTCAAGTACCTGATAGAATTTCCTAATCTGAAGGTCCCACAGTTGAAAGATCTGACATATACAACAGTTTCACATTAAGATAGGCATGCAGAATGCTTTTAACACTGCAGACAAGAGTATCTGCTCATTTCAGCTAAGCCACACAATTTATACAAATCCAGAATCCGATCTCTGGTTACAAATGTTCTCTATGCTCTCTCTCCTCCAACAGGGGCATCTCACGTACCTTCTCACACCTCAAAATGCATTGTTATGTCTTGAAAAACATCTAACAGTCTCATTAAAAAATGGTCAGAACAACACCAGATATAAATAGGTAACTCCAGGTATGGCTGGACCAATCACTCAGTGTACTGACCACCACATACCACCTCTTTCCATGATCTAATAAAATATATGTTTAAACTTACTGCCCCTTCCAAGGCTGATCACCATTAAAGGATTTTCCAGCCTGCCTTCCATGCCATATGCATTCCAGTGCTGCATTTCAGAGACAATGGGCACCTGCAGTGTTTCCTACATGAACAGGATCTGCACATAAAACTATCAAAAATTTACTGAACAGGATTGAACTTAGTGTTTTCACAAAAATACTCTAGAGTGTTAACTTGACAGATATACTGTTAACTTTTTAAATACAGTGTCCTTGGATTCCTTCGTGATTTTCTGCTGCTCATTACAGAAGTGAAAAGTGTATTAAACTTAATTGGTAAAGGGGAATTCTTGAATCTGCACATGAAGTTACTGTATCCTTGATCAACTGCCACACAATGAGTTTGCTGTTGCTTGACTCAAAATCTTATTAGAATAATTAGGAAAAAAAAATCACTAATTCTCAAGGGACTTCAGATCAGGCTAAGTAACACTCTAAGTTTATTTCTTGATTTGCATCAGTTTTTCATCAGACTTGCTCTCTGTGCTCTTAGTCTAATTCATTCATTTCTTAAGCTGAAGATTTACAGTCTGCGTGAACAATCTCTAATGCTTCAATACACTTAAGTAAAGACAAGTTGAACTCTACACAAAGTCAAAAGATTTCCAGCAAGAAAATGAAATGCATATGTATCACTCCACTGAAGGCAAAAAGATGACATGGATAGAAACAAATAAATAACAGATAAATAAAAAATAAATAAGTTGGTCTGCAGAATAAGCATTACTTCTTATGACAAGAAACTGTAAGGTAGCTTAACTGTCCACAAGTGCACAATTTTTACTGTAAAACTTTCCACTGATGCAAGTAAGATAATGAAAATCTCATAAACTGTGTTTATTACCATAACGCATTATAGGATGTATTTACACAGTAAACAGGTATTATATATTTAATATAATTCTTTTCTGTTACCTGACACTGCTTGTTCCATTTTTTCAAGTGTTGAGGCACAGGGAAAAGAAGATTCTTGATTCTTCAGCAAGACATTTGGGCTCTCAGCTGTGGTAATTTTATGGAAAGGTAATGACGACTGAAAATGGTTCACTCCAAATCTGTCAGTAGCACATTATTTTCCCACCACTTCAGAACCATCAGGACTGATGTTGCTTTTTCCCTGCAGCCCTGTGAGGCTCTGCTACGCAAGCAATAACTTAATCTTAACCTTGGAGTTTGCAAGCCTTTCCACGGGTGTTCTATCAAAGTATGAATGAGCAATAAATTTTAAAATTGGTTAGAAACCTCAGCTGATACACACACACACACACAGACACACACACAAGATTTCTATTTGCTTTAACAAATACCGACAACTTTCATGTTTCTGCATGAGTGACAGCATCTGTATCAGGGAAAAGAAAACGAAGCTCAGATGCTGTCTGAGACAGCACAGGTTAGCAATGCTCAGGTTACTATTATTCAGGACAGGCAGTATGTTTATTTACAGAAAGAGTACACTAAGCAGTCCAGCATTAAAGAAGTGTTCCAGTGGATATATTCTTCCACTGACCACCATCTCTCAAGAAATACTCAGCTGTGGTGGAATGCCCAACAAAAGATACTAAAGACCTCCGAATGGCAGTCTCACAGATCTTTGATTCAATCCTTTTGCTCTTAGTAATACAAGAAAGGGTCAGTACTAGTTCAGGGGTGCATAGTTAAAAAGCATTTCTATCTCTACCCATACTAGAGATAGGCAAAGAGGTCCAATTAAATAAAATTAGAAAAATTACAGCTTTACCACGTAAACTGCCACTCAAAACGTCCTTAAATTCCATTTTATTTAGGGATAGAATTTCACTAGAGAAATGTGGAATGGAATAGTAAGTTCTAAATAATACAATTTTAATTATGTTACATACTGCCTCTACTTTAATTATGTAAAATAGTATTAAGTAACAAACTGTTTATGCATGCAGTGGATAATTAATACACCAAAAATTATTATGATAATTGGGTAATGCCACCTTTTTAGCTCTTCCCTCCTCCACCTCTTCAAACTCTCAACCAGAGTAAGAGTCAGAGAAATACCTGTTCTAGGCTGGGATAATGTTGAATTACATTTTTCCCACTGATCTTTCAAACACAAAGCACTTGTTCTGAAGAACTGAATCAAAAACCACACAGGCCTGGACAGAGAGCAATGCACATTTCATTATCTTCCAAGTGTAAAGTTATAGCATTATAGGCATGACAAAAACAGAACAAAAAATGAAAACATATTTTGGGGTTACCACTAGCCTCAACCCCAACTCTGTTACTGGTGTTCATTAGGATTTTTTCTAGAAGGATGAAGGATGTGAGGCAGACTTGCTCATAATTTTTATCCTCTTTTCTGGAAATGATAAAGTAAACTATGAATTAACCGAACTGTTTTCAAATTACTTTCACTGTATTCTTAACACAAACTCACATTTATTAAAATTCATAACAGCTCATATTTTTACTCCTGTAGTACTGGCTAACACAGTACCATCACTGAAAACATATTTGTGGAAAATGTTCAAACAGTCCCAGTATTTCATAAAGACTACTCAGCATCCCTACAGTTAGCCTTGTCTAAACACTGCAGTTACCACCCTTCTGGAAACTTGGGTCTGCCAGATGCAGAGCTGTGTGTAAGTCCTTGGGAGGCCCCGGACAAAGCCGTGCAGGTACCAGGTTTCGATCGCCCGGCGGGATGCGGCGCCCGGCGGGATGTGCCGCCCGAGCAGGGCGCTCCGCGCGGAGCTGTCTGCGGTGCTGAACCGGCGGCAGCGACACCGCCCCAGCCGCACCCGAGGTGCTCCAGCTCCCCCTGCACACCCACCACAGTCTGACCGCGGGAAAAGACGAAAACTCAGTTGTCTAACGCTGCTATATCACTTCTCGGCTTGGGAAGAATCTTGGCAAACCTTTATAAACTTCCCACCCAACTCCCTTAAAAAAACCAGCAAGTCTGGGGCAAGCAAACTCTAGAGACTGGTTTAACTGGCTGTTTTCAAAACAAAACATACAAGCAATGTCACTTCAAGAGAAGACTAAAGCCACCTGTTGTGCTGCTAGGCACTGTCCCATGGACATCCTAGCAGCATGGCTGTTTGATCTTCCTACCAATAAATCAAGGTCAAAGACTACTGAAAAGAATGAAAAAGCTGACTTCCACTTGCCAGCATTTTAGCTCACAAGGAGTTTCTCAGTCAGTATTCATCCTGCACTCAGTAATAATTACTAAACCATCAGCTCCTTATTTCCCAACATTTTTTTGCCTCATGCTTTGTAGAAAAATCTACTTATGCTTAGGTTGGTTTGCTCCCACCAGAGTATGAAAGACACCACAGCTGTAAGCTGAATACAGCCACCTTCTTCTGTTCTATGGAACAAATTTTCCTCTCTTAATGAATTTCTGCTTATTTACACTATAACAAATATTTAAGTATGTGTCAGATAATAATCAGAAAAGAATGTTCCAATGGGAACAGGACTGACAAATAGCTGGTGTAAAAAGTCCTCCAGAACACAACCAACCATCTGTGGGCTCTTATTATGAATAAGGTCTTACAGACCTTATTCATTCTCCTGCACAGAGCAGAATGTTTGCTTGAATTAATGACATGTCTGCCTTCAGAAAACAGTCTGGTTTAAAGGTTATTTAATAAGCATCACATTATCAGGGTTACACAGTATCTTCTTTGGCCTGGAGAACATTATGTACATTATATATTTAGCCAAGGGATTTTAAAGATACCTTTTTTCCCAGGTGTCTAGTGCAACATAAATTTTATTACCATAGAATTGAAATAGCCTTTGCCCTGCACTCTCATCACCATATTTTTTAAAAGTCAAGTGTGTGCAGAAAAACATACTATGTTTAAATTCAAAACTGAGCAGATATCTAATAGTTATGGAGGATATTACATCCTTTCGTTCTAATGAACTCCTTGAAAGAGAGAACTTTTCATTTTTGATGTGAATGACAGAACCGCTTGAAGCTGTAGCTCCTCCAGGCACTGTCATGACTACTGCAGTTTCTGGTGTCTCTCATTCTGAAACACGGTGTATTGCTGTTTTACAGGCAGGTATACTTGTGCTCTGTCTGGCAACACTGACAACTACATTAACCGTGATTAAGCCATATGATTGTACAACTCTTGCAATGTAATTGCATATATAAGGAAGTCCTTTAAAACAATCAGTTAAAAAAACAATCAAGATGTAATGACAATTTTTTAATTTTTTTTTTCTGATCCATAAGGGATCTAATTCCTAAAACAATGAATTTTTTTAAAAATTTACCTGAAAAAACCCAACAAACAATTGAATCTTGGAGTAACTGCTCAGTATAAGCTGGGGGATCTACACGGATCTAGAACTACTTCATTTTAGTTCAATGATTTCATTGAACTGCTTATCTTCCATAAATTTTTTCCTTTAAAGTTTCTGAAAAATGCATAGAACATTTAATGCATTTAGAGAGGGCTTGTTTTAAGCTCTGCTGTTCATGCCTGAAGAAACATTTGTGGGAAGATACATCAGATAAGGCTCCCACACTGCAGGAGTGCTACTTATTTATTTTTATACTGATAAAGAAACCTGTTCATCAGTACTCCTGTAGTTTATAATTTGCCCTCTCTCCAGAACACTTGTTTATTCAATACAATATCATTAAACAGCTTTCAATATCTTTGACATTAATGCAGAAAAACTGGGTTCTGAACCAGCAAAAGAAGTTTTGCATGTGCAAAGACTAACAGGATTCAATTTGGCAAAAAAGTCTTCAGTGACATAATACTTTTCAAACACTACCCTAAGTAGGAGACTATGTACCATTTAATGATGAAACTACAGCATTCATTTGCACAGAATATAAATTGTGCTATACCATGCTTATTTTTTTATTTTTTATTTAACTGACTGGTACCAATGGAAAAGTCTTCATTGCCCTTGAAACCTGACATTTCAGTCTTCAGCTCAAGGAGTCTCTAATCTGGAAAAGCAAAAACACTATATCTATGAGTAAGGTATTTTTCCCTTCAAAACTCTGAATTCTGTCTGTTGTACAGTTTGGTTGAGCTGAAATGCTACATTTTAATTTCTTGGTCAAAAAAATTGCAACTGAAATCAGGACTAAGTCACCTGCACAGGACCTGTGACAGTATCTGTGAGATTTATTCTACAGTTTTGACCATTACATTCCTCTTACCTTTAGCCCTGTCCTTCTTGACACTTTTCTCTGGTCACACTCCTAGACACTAAAGCATTAAATAAAACAAGCCAAACATCAATTTCCCCTCTCCTTTTAAACACTCTCCTAGAGTATACTCCTGTTTCAGACAACTCACAGAAGATTACATACCTTGCACAGTGAAGACCATCAACCTTGCCGTCAAGTGAAAACACACAGCATGAAATTTAGTAACTGGCAAATAAAAGACTATTGCTGTACATCTGCTGCCGGAAACGATAGGCACATCACCTAGAAAGCAGGTTATAATCTCAATGCTAAGCAATGCTATAGCACAACTGCAGGCAACAGTCCCTAGTAGGCAGAATTCCTTAGCAGGCAGAGCTTCCTGGGTCCGTCGTTTGATGCCCTTCTCCGCGGCTGAGGTCCGTCCATCAACTTCGGCAGGCGTGCAGAGACCACGTTTGCTTTCTGAAGCGGCAGGACGTGCCCAGTACTCACCACCACAGCTCCCTGGACAAACGACCACGCACCCCACCACCCAAGCCAGCAATGCTCCCTGACCCACAGAAGGAAACGTTACCTGGATTTCTCTCGCGTGGTACACGATGATGAGCCCGAGCAGGATAATCGTGGAGAGGCTAATAAGGCATTTCAGAGCGAGGGAATACAGAGACTCCTGCAAGAGAAAGACACCGCCGTTCCTCAGAGAACCCATGCGCGGGGGCCGCTCCGCCCCACCGCCACCCCGGCCCGAGGAGGCGGCCGGCGGCAACGCGCCACCGGACGTGGGGACACCGCGGGACGGGGACGGGGCAGGGGCCGCGGGAGGTGGGACCGGCTGCCGCCCGAGCTGGTACCTTGGTGTAGGCGCCCCAGGAGAGTTCGGTCTCGATGACCATGACGACGATGCCGAACATGCCGAAGATGAGCGCGTAGTCGCTGAGGCGCTTGCGCTTCTCGAAGAGAGCCCGGCGGTGTCCCAGCTTGTAGCCGATGTTCTGGTTCTTCTTCTTGCTGGACTTGCCCCCGCCGTTGCTGGTGCTGCCCGTGCCGGGGCCGGGGCCGGCGGAGCTGTA
This sequence comes from Irena cyanogastra, assembly GCA_013397155.1. Taxonomy (NCBI): domain Eukaryota; kingdom Metazoa; phylum Chordata; class Aves; order Passeriformes; family Irenidae; genus Irena; species Irena cyanogastra. The sequence goes on along the minus strand of VWZV01003872.1, from coordinate 98,567 downwards.
CAGCGCCAGGTTGTTGGAGTTGTTGTGTTCGGGCTTGGAGACCACGATCTCCGGGGCGGCGGGGCTGCCGGCGGCGGGGGCAGAGCCGGCGGCGGCGGCGGGGCTGGCGAGCGGCGCCTGGAGCGGCTGCGACTCGGAGTCCAGGTCGTGCAGGTTCCTGCGGGACGAGCTCAGGTTGCTCAGTGGCCGCATGACGCCGCCGTTGTACCTGCAGCTGCTCATGGCTATTTCAGTGAAGGGGTTGCTCTCCCGGCGCTGCTGCTGCTGGTGATGGTGGTGATGATGGTGATGGTGATGATGATGGTGAGTGCTGCTGCTGCTGACACTGCTGCTGGGGCTGGCTGCCTGCTGCTGCTGCAGGCTATGGCACTGATGGTACTGGGAATATTGGTGAGACTGTCTGGACGCGCCAGCATGGCTGGACGGGGTGAACTCGCTGACGTTCAGCTGGCTGCCGTGCCGGGAAGAGGCGGCGGAAGACAGCGGCGAGGAGTGCGTCCGAAAGGCGCCCGAAAGCGGCGAGGAGGCGCGGAGCAGCAGAGGCAGGTTATCCCCCGCGGCTGCCGCAGCAGCCCCGTAGTAGGCGCAGTTGTTGCACTGGAGGCACGGGCTCTGCTGCTGGAGGAGGCTCTGCTTGTCCTGGCCGTGCTGCTGGCAGTGCGGCGGCGCCGGCGGGCNCGCCCGCCCCGCCCGCGCCGCGGAAACCCGGGGCTTCCCGGGGGCGGGGAGCGCGCTCTCTCCCGGGATCGCCCCTGCCTGTCGGCGAAGGGGCTCCGCCGCGGCTCTCCCCGGCGGCTCTCCCCGGCTTCCCACTCACATCTGCGCCGTCTCCGGAACATGGGCGCCGCGTCGCGCTCCGGAGCTGTCCAGCAGCGCCGCCGCCGCCGCCGCCCTGCAAAACACAGCGTCGGGCTCGCTCCCTGCCCGCCGCCCCGGGCCGCAGGGAGCTGGAAGGGGCCGCGGACGCGGCGCGGAGCGGGGAGCCCTCCCGGCACATCCCGGGCCTGTCACGAAGGACGGGTTGGGGGACGGACGGCTTCTGCCGGCTGCTCCTTCTTCCCTCAGCCGCAGCAGGGAGAGGCGCAGCCGGGGCGTGAGGCCAGCGGCAGCCGGGGGGGTGGCTCGGGAGCTGGAGACCTGCTCCGCCGAGTCGGCAGGAGCTGTACCGTGAAACGGGACCGGTGTCACTGAGTAGCTCCCCTCCAGCTCCGGCTCCCTGCCATGCACTGCCTGCACAGTCCTGAAGCTGGTTGTCTGTTGCCATTTTGCCTTTTCTCCTTTCTTTGCCTTCCAAGCCCCCACTGAGTAATCCGCTCTGGCAGCTCCATTAGGCAGAGCAATGTCTGCACCAGGTAAAGTTTCCTTTCTGCATTTATTTAAGGAAAGATTATTTAAGCAAAGANTAGGCGCAGTTGTTGCACTGGAGGCACGGGCTCTGCTGCTGGAGGAGGCTCTGCTTGTCCTGGCCGTGCTGCTGGCAGTGCGGCGGCGCCGGCGGGCGCTGCTGCTGCTGTTGCTGTTGCTGCTGCTGCTGCTGCTGCTGTTGCTGTTGCTGCTGCTCGGGGCCGAAGCCCGCCGGGAAGTGGCGCGGCGGGTCCATGCCGGGGCCGTTAAAGCCGCAGCAGGACCGGGCGGTGGTGCACCCTGCGCAATGCGTGACGGTCGGCAGGGGAGCGTCCTGCTGCCGCCACGACGGGCCCATCCCGGCTCCCGTAGAATCCAGCCGCCGGGTCCGATTGGTCGGGCGCACCAAAACAACGGGCANACGGACGGCTTCTGCCGGCTGCTCCTTCTTCCCTCAGCCGCAGCAGGGAGAGGCGCAGCCGGGGCGTGAGGCCAGCGGCAGCCGGGGGGGTGGCTCGGGAGCTGGAGACCTGCTCCGCCGAGTCGGCAGGAGCTGTACCGTGAAACGGGACCGGTGTCACTGAGTAGCTCCCCTCCAGCTCCGGCTCCCTGCCATGCACTGCCTGCACAGTCCTGAAGCTGGTTGTCTGTTGCCATTTTGCCTTTTCTCCTTTCTTTGCCTTCCAAGCCCCCACTGAGTAATCCGCTCTGGCAGCTCCATTAGGCAGAGCAATGTCTGCACCAGGTAAAGTTTCCTTTCTGCATTTATTTAAGGAAAGATTATTTAAGCAAAGAATGATGAAAATGAGAAGTGATTTGCCTTGTTACAGCTGTGTCATTCCTGTGAACTAGGCAAGACTGTAAGAGGGGGGTTTATTTTTTTTTTTCTCCTCCCTGTCAATATTTGATAGCATGGGAGATTTCCTTACATCTTGAATTTCTCAGCAATGTTAAAGACAAAATCCATCAAGCCCTTCTAGGATAAAAGCCTGAATCCTTGTAATTTCTGTGTCTCCTGTGACATTCAATTTCCTTTGAAACCCTTAGATGAGTTTTAGGTTAGAAACATGAGTGAGGCAGTGTCATTAACACGGTTTTTAAATATGCTGTGTTATAAAATTTTAAATAGTTAATTCCGAATCAAGATGTAGCTTTTAAAGCAAGCGCACGTATCATCCACACAATGAAACAACCCTCACTAACGTAGTAAATATCATGGTTTACGATATAGATAAATTATTTAGAGACAGACCAAAATTTAATTATGTTTACATAGCATGTTATTTTGAAAAAGCACTCGTAAGTGGGAATATATATGATACACAAAATCATAATGTTTTATGGTAAATAAAAATCTGTCTTACAAGCAAGTTTTGAATAAAAATACACACTTCATTGCATGAATGATAAAATACTTCAGTTTTTAAGTTACATGAAAGTGTATCTGGATGCTCAATATTGCACTAATTTCCCTGAACACTAATGGTTAAGATAAAAGGTGCTTTTATTCTTAAGAATAAACAGGCTGTTTAACACAGATTCAGATATTCTATTTTCTTTGAAAAAACACAGTACTGTAATTCTATCCTACTGATCCCATTTTGCCTATGGGATTTAATGTGTTTTGAAACACGTGAATCTCAGGAATCTTTGAAAATTAAAATCCCAGGGAACCTGGGCTTCTGCTGTTCTGTAAATAAAAGTCTTGCTGAAGCATGCTTTCAAAATACACGTTTTGTGAACTAGGTGAGGATTAGGTAGGCAAGGTTTCATCTTTCCTTTTCTGTTCATGCTCTGTCCTTGATTTTGCTTAAGGATACTTTCATTTAAGCTTTCATTTTACCAGGAGATAAATTCTCATGACCTAGTTTACCTTGAAAAGCTTTTAAAGAAATTTGTAAATCTCCATGTTTTATTTAGAAGTCACCAAGACTCTGTCCTGTAGCTTCATCTACTCTGATCATGGAAGCTTATATTAGAAGTGTGAAGAAGAAGAAAAAAATCTTTTTAAGTTCTTGTTATACCAAAATGCCTGATATCTTTGTTGTGTGTGGGGAAATTATTGCATTTATTTTTCTAATTCATATATAGAAGTCGCAAGTCCCAAATGTTATACCTCTACTCCTGCTATCCTATTTATTTGTTGAAATTCAAGGACAGTGCTGTTACAAGCTTTTAGATATTTAGTCTTGGTTGTTTCATTGTGTGGAAAAAAAAAGAATATTCCTGTTTCTAACACAAGAGGTCATACTCATCCCACAGCTTGCTAGAAAACTGATAAGTCAGGTTTTCTCTTTAGTTTCATTGTGCAGTCTGGGATATCTTATTACAGTTTCAAGGTATAAACCTTGAATTGTGGAGAGTTTGCATTTTCAGAGCTAAATGAGTAAACCTTCTGTTCTGAGGCATGATTAATAAGAAAGGAAAGAAATTAGCTGTTTCTTCTATCTTCCATTGCTAAATAATTTTGAATTTCATTTTCAAGAATGAGTATATTTGTCTTCAGAAAAAAATCTATTCTTCGTGCCAACTTAATTGTTACATTCTTTCATACCACACATTAGTTAGTGTGGCAGCTCAGAACTGCCCAATCATGCTAACATGGTAACAGTGAATGCCTATGAAAGAAACATTATCTGTTTGGGATAAAGCTTTGGGGGTTTTTCCTATATTTTCATTGTATACTGAGTGGAACTGCACTTACTGTCATTAAGGCCTGTTTCTGCTGTGCTAAAAAGGTTTGATTTTACATGAGTATGTCTACACATGTGTGCATGCATAAAGTAAGAGAGGAAAAGTTACTGCAGATCTCACTTGATAATTATGATTAATGGAAATATTCAGAAAACAGATTTTTATTTCCTAACCTCTCTAATTGCAAGAACAAGATAAATACTGCTGAGCGGTATTGAGCTAAACTGTATTAACAACAGGACAGGAAACACAACAGACACAAGAAAAATTAGATTTTTTGGGAGGATAAAAACCACTGTGAAATATTTAAAGTGACATGTATTGGCTGGTGATTTGCAAAGCTCACAAAGCAACATGCAACGGATATACAACACCTACAGACTACAATAAAAGATATTAGAAAGCTACTTTGGCTGTTATCCTATTGTCCCTACTAATGCCAAACTCCTGTTAAAATAACTGAGAATTCTGCACTCATAATAAGGACAGAAATGTAGAAAGACAGTAAATAAAAGGAAACTAAACAAAGGGGGGAAAAAAAGCCTGGGAAATTCCATTCTCAAAGCATATTCTGCACTGCACCTATGGTTTTTTAGAAAGCAGTAAAGGAAAACGCCTTGTTCAATTAAGAAAAAAAACCAACAAACATTTCAGAGCTCAGTATTACACTGAAAGGTGTCCTTCAGTGAAAGTAGAGTCACATTAATAAAAACAGAGGTAACACTAGCAGCAGTAGGGTAATATAAGGTCATTCAAGGGTATCTATACAGCAATAAAAATGCTTTTGAGACCATACCAAATGACTGCAGTATAGCTGCTGAGATGATGGGCGTGGAAACCAACCATATCAACCATGTGTGTAAATTACCTTTTCCATACCACTTGGCAGGGCTTTTACCTACCAGACACCTCTAACATTCATCCCAGCAATGTCTGGTGTCATGTAACTATATACCCTAACTGGAATACCACCTCTACTGTACCTGTATTTATTTCAAAGACCTTTTGATAATGTTCCGCATTAATAGGTAAAGGAAAATACTATGACTCCCTACAGATAATACAATTATGTATTAGGAGGATGCATGCTTTGCTGTTTCTACTTTTGATTTTATACAATTTGACTAATTTTCTGCACCTTCTTTGCTTCTCCAGCAACACCACTGGTGGAAACACAAGTTCACTCCAGTTTAAAACCTTCTTTTGTAATCTGGGATATGTAGCATGTGGCACATAAGGACACTGGATTGACAGCAGCTCTAAAACAGTAACAAAAGTTTTCAAGAGTGGGAACGTCTTCATTCATAGGGATGTAGCTTAAGAAATATTAGAATTGCTGCCCTTCCTCCAGTTAGGGGGGGATTAAGGAATGGGGGGGTTATTTTTTTGTACTAAAAACAATTTTTATTTTTCTTATACATATTGAAAATATTAAATGTGGTCCAAAATACCTTGTAAAAGTGTTTCTTCACTTAATTTAGTTTCCATCTTTTCTGGATATTGTTATAGTACTTGAAGGTCACAGAAACTTAAAAACTTCTTTTCTTTCCTCTGCTTTTTTGTCATTATCAAGAGATACTGCCACCTTTAAAGAATTTTTTAGCTAGCTAAATGCATCCACATTAATATTGTTTTAGCCAGCTGATTCAGGTGCTCAGCAGGTGACTCTTAAATTATGTTTAATCACACTGCCTTTCATTATTCTCACAAATTGGTGCAGTTTTGTAACAGAACTCAGATAACTCAGTACAATTACTGAAATGTTAACTTAATGCAGTTTTTTCTACTTTAGCCTATGTAAGAGCACAGAGTGACTTTTAGTGTGTATGGGATTATCAAGTGTAAGAATTTACTTTTAGCTGTGCAGAATGTAGTTTTTGTAACATTTTCACCTGTCAAATCCAGTGAGACAGCACTTAAATCTAAATATAAGATTATTCCTTGCAGAGGTGGATGTTAGCCATGCTTTTTCTCTCAATAAAATATGTTGTGTGGTTCATGTAGCAATTGGTTCTAAATAATTAAATTTGCCCATGTTTTAAAAATAAAGTTGTTGGGGTTTTTTTTCCAGAGGTACTTTATCATCAGTGGTCCATTTAGCTTTAAGAGTAGAGTTGCTATAGATTTGCATTATCTTTGTTCTATTTGGAAAATCCCTTCAAGGTTGCTTAATAACAGGTTCCCTTATTAGGCTGTAAAATATGAAAGATGGACGTTGCTTTTATCGGGTGTGTATGAGTGCTTTCAAATCTTTAATGGTAGGTTCTTCCAGTCAGTAGCCCTCACAATTCAAAACACATATAAAACGTAAGGTTGCTTCTTTGTGTTTACTGGGAGATTTTTTATTTATTTCTGCATTCTTGATACCCTGAATGACTGCAATTTCTGCAGCACATTGAAATCTCTTGTCACAGAAGTCTGTTCATTTATTGCTGTCATCATCACACCTAAAGTTTTTTTGATGTGCTCATAGTACACACAAATATCAATGTATGTTGTGGTCCTGCTCACAGAAATTATCTCTTTAACAAGTCTGGAAAGTTTATGCACTTGCAGAGCAAATGGAAGCAGGGAAAAGATGAAAGCAAATGTTCAGTTTTATCTTACCTGCAGTTACAGGTTCCTACTCAATATACACTTGATTGTATTTATGTACTTGTTTTTCTAATTTATGAGATGGGTGGTTTGAGAAATGAGTTTGGGAAGAGGAGCAGGGCATTTGCTGAGGGAAGAGCATCTCCTTCCTTCCTAGCTAGCTATGGCTGGAGTTCTTTCTTTTCTCCCCTCCTCTACCTTTCACATTACCCCTGCTTCTCACCCTTCCCTGCTGCAGAGGAAAAAGGACGCTTATATTACTTGAGAGCACTTCTGGGTGAGGTGGTAGAAGACAGGGAAGCATTTATTAAAGTTGGAAGTTACTTGAACAGCCTCTGCTTCAAACTGGCTCTGGCTGGATAAGCTGTACAACTAAGCAACTATTTGAAGTCATATACCAGAATTTGATGGGAAGTTTTATAAAATTTATATTCCCTGAAGTATAATTCATCTCACTTCTCTACTTTATCCCGTATTTCACTATTACTCAACCAAAAGTTTGCTGTGTTTTTGAGGAAAAGACTAGACAGTTTTAATTATCAAAACTAATTTTAAAGTGGAAGAGCTTAATACTTTCATGCTGGTTTCAGCTTGGGAAGAGTTAATTTTCTTCACAGTGGCTATGTTTTGGACCTGTGCTGAACACAGTATTGATAACACAGACATGTTTCTGTTATTGCTCAGCAGGGCTTGCACAGAGCCAAGGCCTTTTCTGCTGTTTTTACTCCCATGCTGGTGAGGAAGTTGGGAGTGCATGGGAGGCTGGGAGGAGACACAGCTGGGACAGGTGACCTCAACTGACCAAAGGGATTTCCAGACCATGTGGCATCATGGTCAGTACATAAAGATGGGGGGAAGAAGGAGAAAGGGGGAAAACTGGGAGTGATGGCATTCGTCTTTCCAACTAAGCACTACACATGATGGGGCCCTGCTCTCCTGGAGATGGCTGAACACCTGCCTGCCCTGGGGAGCACTGAATTCATTCCTGGTCTTGCTTCACTTGAGTGCATGGATTTTGCTTTCCCTACTAAACTGTCTATATTTCAACTCATGAATATTCAGGCTTTTACCCTTCCCATTCTCTTCCTCATCCTTCTTGTGGGGAATTGAGCAAGCAGCTCCCTGGGGCTTGTTGTCTGGCTGGGGTTAAACCACAACTTTTCACATGAAATCTTACCCTATTCAGAAAATAGAATTTCTATAGAATTAAAATTAATTCCTTCTATATGTGCAAAAATATCTTTGCAACCCAATATATGAGATTAGTAGTTCTTGTACTAGCAAAGTGACATTTAAAAATATGTATAACACAGTAGACTGCTTTACAAATTTTGGATAACCAGACAATTTTTCAACAGAAAAACTACTTTTTAAAAATTATTATTCTATACATCTTCACACATTAAAAATATATTCTACATTAGAGTTGTCTGATGCAAACATGCAAAATATATGGACAGTGTGATTTCTTCACCCTGACCAGCATTTTAGATTCTTTATCTTTCCAGAAGATCAAAACCAAGTTCAAAGTGGAAAAGATCTCCCTGTTTTAATTATGACATCTCTGCTGTTACTGTTACAAAGTATGACCTGAAAGTTCTGTCTCAGAAAATTTTACTAATATTGAAAATTTATCAGTGCTCAAGCTGGTCTGAATAAAACTAGCTTTTTCTGTCTCACAGAAGCCTATCCTCTGGAGTAGAAAGCCTCTCATAGGCTTCCTCATAGTAGGAATCCATTTTCCCCTTTGTGATCATTACTGCAGAATGATCAAGGCACATAGATAAGAGATCTTCCTGTACTGTCTCAGGATCAGCAGTGCAAGTGACAGGGTTGAGAGCAGCAAGTCATTGAAGTGTTACACACTACTTGGCAATGAAAAGTCTTTTAAGAACTGAATTCCAGTATTCAGCAAGTCATGTTCTCTGACAGGTGGAGAAGCAACATCCACATGCACCACCGTGTACCTTGTTTCTAGGCCCTTGATCCCCTCTCTGGAGTTTGGGAATGTGGATTGCAGGGTTTAGCAACCCAGTGTACAGAGCTCCAGCTACTCAGAAGTGTGAACAGAGGACAGGGACACAATCACACACCCAACACTTAACCAACGGTTCTATTCAGAGCTCTCTCCAGATGGGGTAGGAGCATAACATTTTCCTTTAAATACCATCAGCCACTGTGTTTGGCTTTTAAATGTAAGGTATATGTATCTGGCTGTTCTGTGCTTAAACACAGTAGGGAAGAAAAGTTATTTTCTTTTCTGCCAGCCTGGATGAACCCAATCTAAGAGAGCAGGTCCTAAAAATCAAGCTGTATTGTAACTGAGGGAAGAAACAACCAATCTCCTCCCCTTATAATTGTCTACTCATGAAATTTGAGGTGATTCATCAGGTCACTGAGCTGGAAAGTATGCAAGAAATGTGTCCAGACAGAAATCAGTCACTCTCATCAGAATAGGAACAGGACTCCATGCCCATCCTCGCTCCACAGGGAGGTGCAGAGAGGCCCTTTAACAGGCACCTCTCCAAAGCAGTGTGCATATACTCACCATACAGCAGCAACACCTAGTGCTGTCCACTGTGGAGGAGCCACAGAAGCCAGTTGGCCATTTCCAGACTTTCTCGTGATTAGGCTTCTGTGTCTGCTTCAATGCAGTATCACCATTTGAATGCTCAGGGAAGCACACAAAACTTTGAACGCCAGATCCTAAAGCTACTTTCAGAGTTGCCCTGAAATTTTGAGGCTTGTATAGTATTTGCTAGAAATTTCTGACAATCTCTGTGAGTTTAATCTGACATTCAAGGATTGCTTATACTTTAAAACATGCCAACCTGTAGTCACTGTTATTCTTGCATGTTAAATTCAGCATTTCATCTCTCCAGTTAGGTATGTGGGAAAAGCAGGATTGACTACAAGCTCATGCCATCAAATTCATTTGTCATTCAGCTAATATACATATGTCAGTTTGGATGAGTTTTTGCCCTGCTGCCCTTCTCATGCACATGGTACATAACTGACAGGACAGTTTTTCCAAAAGGTGGAGCTGCTCTATGACTGCTAGTTTAAAATAATTTTAAGTCTCTGTATGCCCTCTTTACTTGCTCTGATGAGCCTCTTCAGCTTTGGCAATTTATTTTTCAACTTCACCATGATTTTTATTAATTGTGCTTCATGAGCATGTTTTGCATAACAGAAAAAGGAAAAAATACTTTCTATTTGACTCAAATATACACAAATTCTATTTACAAAGTGAAATGTGGCATTAATGAAAAAATCCACATTATAAAAAGTTTGTCTATGTTTATTCACAAAAATAAATCAATCAAAGCCCATCTTTGCTTCCTCAAACAATCAGCTACAAATAGTGCTTCCATGTCATGCCCTTTTCACGTTCCCTTCTGGGCATCAGAACAGAAGGTTTTGCATATCCCCTTATGAGGGTGTTAAATTTAATGTTAAACAGGAAAAATCACAGAATGCATTCAGGTTTTTGAGGTCTGGCAACTAAGACTTGCAGGTGAACACTGTCCTTTCTGCTTTTGCACTGATGAATAGCTATCTATCCAATGCACAAAAATACCAGAAGGGTGGCACAAGAATGTCTCTGCTCAGATCGCTTTGCACTGCCCTGTGGGGCTGGATCTCCCAGACAAATGCAGAAGTTTACAAGGTCTGGGATGGCTTAGTCTAGCAATAGGATTACTGAATAAGGAAGAGAATAATGACACCTACTATAAAATTATGTGTTTATCTATTTTCTTTTATTTTCAACCACAAAACCTCTTTCAGTTTCTGGTTCCATCAGGGCTTAAAAAGAATTCCTAAACCTATTTTGATGTGAACTGAAATTACCTAATTACTCTGTGGAAAGTAAACTATTCAGTTTTACTCCTACTAGTCTAGTTCAACTGTTTTGAATGTAATGCTTTCATTTCTACAGACAAGTATTTGCACAGATCAAATGTATATGTCAGCTAATGTTTACTTATGTCTTTCTACAGAAACGTCTCTTTGCACAAGTAAACATATATTTTGTAAACATAGCCCAAAGGCTTACTTTTGAAAACTGTCCTAGAAGACAGTGGCAAATATAATTGCAGCTTCTAGGTGAAGATGATAGATCTACAGCAAGTGAAATACAGGAGGCATTAGGAGGCATTAATTAAAAAGGCATACAATCATAGGTGTCATTTTCTAATGAAATGTAGTGATTTACATTTGCAGAAGGGTGGCTGCTTTTGGTAGGCACAAACTCTGCCAATATGGTTGTATCTACATGTGGACTTACATAATAACAGACAGGCTGGGAAATTGGGTGCTAAAGCACTGGAATAGATTGCACAGTCACACAGTGGAGGGAGGAGCGTAATTTTCTGTTTATTATGATGGAAAGTGTGAACTTGCATGAAAATGCCCCCTAGTATGTTCTTAAACAATTTCTTTGTAAGCAGGTAAAAGCCATTCAAGTAGAACAGTACTGCTTACTGGTCTCTGATCTATAGCATGAAACTGATGGCTGCAGAGCTAGAAATGAAAACAAGACAGCAGTCACTGTGAAGGAATAGTGGAACTGTGGAGATGAACTACGTGAGGTGGAGAGAATGGTAATGAGGGATAAAAAAAGCTGCAATTCCTAAACAGATGTGACAGCAGATGTTTAAAAAATATCTGGGACAGAGTGTTTGAAAAGTGTGGTTGAAAGAAGGAGACTCGATGTTTTGGCCAGAAATACAATACATATACAAAAAAAATTGTCTCAATTTGAGTGTCACTATATCTGAATTTCTTAAAATGCAAGAATTTCAGTAATTAAATGCCAGTTTTAAATTCTGGGAACACATTTTATCTATGTAGAATACAAATACCATTATAGCCTAACTCCTGAGCACTGAGAACTGGTATACTGGTGTAAAGTACTTGCTCTTTTAAAAATAGTCTTACTAGTGAAAATATCTTATCATTTTTACAAGCTTGATCTAGGTCCTCAGCAGATTATGGAGATGGCTGGCATGTCCTTCCTCTCAGCTACAGAAAGCAGATAATGCCTGTGAGCACCAGGACTGCCCTCTGTAATCTGTGAAGGGAAGGCAGTGCCCAGACCCCAAGTTTAGGAGAGTATCCTGTCTCTAATGGAAGCTAATCAGAGATTTGGTGAAGGGATAGTGCTTAGGACTTGGCCAGTAGATAAGGGGACAATCCATTCCCCTTGGCAGGGGATGTGTTCAGCCTGAGTTTAAATACTGTGGGTGACAGAAGCCTGGTGATTGGTGTGGCTGAATCAGTCCATTTGGAGCAAGGAAGCAGCTCTGCTTCTGGCTGGAGCCACTTTCCAGTGCATCTCCCGTTTGCAGCAGGCTGACAGGGTGTGCAGACCTGTCCGGTCTCAGATGCGCCCTGTAGCAGTTTTGGCAGTGATTGCTATGAGATAATAGGTTGGATCCCTCTTCCAAGGTCTCTTATTTGAAACACTAGTTGTAAATCTAAATTGATACCCCATCTGCCTTCTACTGTCTCTGACTTTAGAGATCAGATCTGACTCCACAAGATAATAATTTGTAAAGGTTCACATTTTAGGAACAAAAAAAGCTCATTATAAATTTTTAATAATCCTGCTTCTAATATTGCATTTACTTGCTGCTAACTATTCTGATAAGAGAAAGAACACACAGGTCTTATTGCTTTTGTTCTTGTTGCATTTTATTTTAAGGCTCTTTTATTTTAAAAAACCCTATTTTTATAACATTGTGTTTTACAAGAGAAGGCCACTCAAAAAAGTTAAGAAGTGAGAAGCCCATGTAGTTTTTTCTTTCAAAAGTGTTTTTTATACCTGGCCAATGGAAATCATCCATTTCTTAGCCACAGTTAGAACTGAAACACCCTTCTTGAGAAGGAATGTTCAAGATAGCATTTCAGAGCAGAACACTACTGATACATCTTCAAAGTTATTAAGCTATTCTTGTTATTCTTCATCCTATTATTTTTATATACATCTTTATCTGTGACAGCATACCGAAGCTGTTCATTGAGTTACTGGCAGCGATGTCTAATATTCCTACCTCAGGTGACTGTAAAAGAACATTAAAAATTCTTAATTTATTGCTACATTAAAGCAGTAGTTTCCTAAGGTTCCTAGTTTTATATCATTTGTTGAAACCAAGCTTATCTCCAAATTCCAAGCAAAGAACACAGGATTAGTAATGATGAGCTCACTCTTAACATCCTCTATCCTGTTAAGACATGAGCAAAGATTAACCCAGTTTACTTTTCAGGAGGCTTGTGAATGTTCACGTTTTTTAAAAGTACTTGTCACAGAGCACTGCAGTCAAGGGGACAGATTTGGTTCTGTTATACCTGTGAAGAATATGACTCAGGTACTCTGCAAGTTAGGTCAAACTCTTGGAGGTGGTGTGACAGATCTTTTGGAACTTCTTGACTGATATATTATGTCAAACTGACAATTATATCAGGTGCTTAGGCATTCTGAAAATGAAGCCAATTACTATTGTGCTAACAGATTTGGTATTCTTTCTTATTTCTAGTACAAGACTTTGTTTTTCAATACACGGCAGAAGAAAAGTATTCCAGGCCTGAAAAAACTAGTGTCACAGTGCCAGTGCAAGTTCAGGTGATTCCCCTGAGTGTAAAAACTTATTTCTAAAATAATATCAATAACATACATTAAAAGTAGACTATTGGAATTAGACTAATTTGGGAAGAAAGAAAATATATGAAAACAGGCATTTAATAAATAAATCAGATGCCCTGGAAAACTGGAGAATACTTTCTCAGTAACAACATCACAGTGGACACAAATAAGCCATCCTAGATGAGAAGAACTTTCAAGGAGAAATACGAAAAACTCTGCACAATATTACTGAGTTTGTCCAGCTGCTGGAGTACTCTTGTATTTCTGTGTAAAGAAATTGCATAAATGTATTTATTGTGTGAATATGTTCATTAATGAAACAGGCAAGGAGATTTGAAGATTATGTCTACTTCTTCCAGGAAGCAAATCTTTAGTTTTAGTTTGTGTAGTTGCCTGACACGGTATAGGAAATCTCAAAACAGGAATCTCCAGGAACAGAATTACATGATAATAATTTTGTGTAATTCTAGAAATTTCTTATGCTAAGGTCATCCCTTTAAATCTATTTTACTAAAGAGAATACTGCTCATTTTGACAAACTAAAGAATATGAAGGATTTACCTGATTAACCTCTGAATATGAAGGAATGAGATCAAAAGATGAAAAACAACAATAGGCATTTAACGCTAAATAAGTAGTTAATAAATAAACATGAATTAACTGTTTGCATTTTTCCCCACGACTCCTGCATGTAGGAATAATATTTATTGCAATAGCATTTCCAGTTGATAATGGAGGTAAAGATACATATTTTACAATAAAATAAGTAAATTTTTCTTATTGGGCAAGGAGAATATCAGCATTTTTATAACTGGATAAAAATCCTTTTACATTGTCTTAATTTTCTCTGAATCCCTGCATGCCTGGGATATCTCCAGAGAGAAGTGTTTAAGAGGTGATTTTTAGCCACTAAATTGCCCATCTCCTCTTTGTTTTTTCAGTGAGCCAAAGGAGCGCTAATGTATGACCAAACTGGAATAAGGACATAATTAATCCAGATACTTGAGAAATGATAAAAGATCAGCGAAGCACACAAGACCACTGGCAAAAGAATGAACTGTTAGAAGAGAATCCAAATTAGGGTTAGTTTGCAATCTTATATTTGTAACTGTATTTTCTCAATTTTAGAATTTAATTTGAAAAGGTACTCATTTAAGGTGGGCAAGTATTATGTATTCTAGAACACCTTTCTCATTTCAGGCTTTGCTTCTTTTGAAAAACTGCTTAGTAGCTTGCATACTGTAAGTTTCCGCTTCCAGAAAATTTCCTAGTAGATGGATTTCTTAATCGTGGTTTACACTGTCTCTCACCTGATATATCTTGACAATAATCTCATAAAAATATGAAATCTATTATTCTAGGACGTAAATGATACTTAAAATTGTTAACTAGTGAAACTCCTGATTTGTGAATACAGACCTTGCTTCACAGAACATCACTGGGCCTCTGTGACCTGAATTAGAGGTTCAAAAGCTGTGCACTACACCAGCAGTAGCTGTAAATGCTGTATTTCTCAGCACTAGAACTGTTCTTGGGTATCTAGCTACTAATATAATAGGGACCCTGTACCAACTGATTACAACTTGAAACTTTACCTAATATACTTGAAGAGTTAATCACCTAATTGCAAAATAGAAAAGCAACACCTGAACCTAAGCTAGCCAGCAGGCAACTGCTTTGTGAGGGATGATGGCACTTCAGGGAAGTGAGATACTACCATACAATACCCAGTACAGATCCTACTTCCAAGCTGTTTCTTGGGGCACAGAATTCATCACTGCTCCCTGCAAAAATAGAGAGAAGATGAAGAAAGCACAAACAGGATGCAGGAGTGCCTGTGGAATGTTTCACCTGCTCAGCACATGCCTAAATTGCAGAACAAATAGGGTCAATATCTCCTTCTGCTTGATGAGTTTTAATGTGCATCTCCTAGCTCTGTGCTTTAGCCACTAACCTAAAGGGTTTTCGGAAATAAAACACTCAACAGAATGAACTTTAAACACTCATTAGTACAGGGATTGGAATCCAGGTTTCCAAGTCCCAAATGACTTCCTCAGCCATTAGTCTGAAGAGCTTTTCAGTGGCTATTTAATTATTCTATTCAACAATAAGAGTAATTGAAAAAACTTTACCCTATATTCTGGCAATTAGCGATCCTGCTAAGCTGGATTTAAAATTTTATCACACAGAAGAGATCTACAGCATGGTCTCTCACATGCTAGGGGACACTTCCATCTCCTAAGATTATTTAATAAGTGTGTTTATGGAAACAAGTGGCAACGCCTCTGTTTTGAAGAGAGCAGAGAGGGAAGAAGAGAAATGACATAGCAAGATGCAAAAATGTCCAGTGGAGTTGGCCATGATGATGAGACAGGGGTAGAACAAATACTTAAAATCAGTTCTAAAAAGATACAGACATGACCTGGGTACTTAGTTGATCATTATATGTAATATTTTAGTCCTGGACATTCCCAAAAACAAAGGACATAACAATTTAGCTACTGTAAGGGAAAAATCTATATAACCAAGTAGTAGATATGATAAAGATCTCAAAGCCTTGAGTTCTGATCTTACATCTTTCACCAAATACCCAAAGAAGAAAAAGATGGACAGTTTGAATACCTATCCTATATTGTTTTTGCAGTAAAAGAGGATATAGTAAAAAGAAATAAAGGAGAGAATATTAGCCAGTGTTTACAGATGCATTTCAAGATGAAGTAGCTGAATTGCTAACTGCAGAATATGTAACCTCTTGCTGAAGACTACGTCAACATCAGGCAGCTGGCAAATGGCTAATATAATGTGAAGGTTCCTGAGAAGATAAGTGACACTACAGACCAGTAAACCTTAGAAGTACAAAACTGAGTAAGAACTATATTAAAATATAGTAGTAATACATATTTGGATTGATATGAGTTTGGGAAAGATTCAAATCTTTTTTTCTTCCCTGCAGCAGATGTCCTATCTGAAAATTCAATGGATTTCCTTGATGAAGTCAACACAATGGTGTTAACAAGGGACAACTATTTAATACATTTGGATTTTTGAAATCTGTAGAGGACTCTGAAGCAAAGTTGTCTTTTCAGTAAATAATAATTACCATTTTTACCCAATCACAAAATTTTTCTTTAATGTTAAAATAGACTTTCATGTGGCAAGAGCACAAAACTAAAATTTACTTAATCATTTAGTGAAGCAAAATAACAAGTCATTTCATCAAAACATTTCAAACCCATTGATTTCAACAGTTAGGGTTTTTTTCTCTGTATAAACACTTTCAGATTTTATCTGTAAGTACTAAGAGGATGCATAGCACCCCAGACAATCTTACTGCTGTTCCATCAAGGCCCTACTGTAGATAAATGCAACAAAGGAAAATAGCAGGTGAATATGAAAAAATTTGCAGTAAAATACAGCATATTCTTCTTTTTCCTGTTCTGAGGGTATGACTCACATGGCATGAATACCCTTGCTAGGGTGGCTAGTTCTCTAGTCGGTGGGCAAACAGAGAGACTCCTCCAGCAAACCACCCAGGTAAATAAATATTGAAAAAGCTTTTTTTTTGCTTGGATTTTAGAGGAAGACTTTTCACATGACTGAATTAGCTGGATAATGGAGTAATTCTATTTTAAAGTGAAATGTATATAGCTTTTTATCAAAAGTGATATTTTCATCAAGGGAGAGACACATAGAGGTGTCTCCTCCTCTTTATATAGCTTTATTCAAGCTGTAATAGTAGCTTGAGTTTTATACCTAACTATATGCAATTGCAGGCTGATTTAATTAAGAAAAAACCCAAGGCAATGGAGGTCAGAGGGGCTAGGGTCCTTGAATCACTTTTTAACTGACAGCTGGTCAATAATTTTTATGCAATGTTTTTCTTCACCTTTTGAAAAGGAATCTTATGCCTAACACTTTTTGTCATGGGGAGAAAAAAAATTTCAAATTTTAGGATTTAATTACTATTGCATTGCACTCTACCACTCCTCTTCATTGAATGGAATTTAGGGAGCAGTTTTAGCTGACAATATTGATTTCAGTTATATGAAGGGGAAAGATACAGAAGGATTATTGAAAGAGAAAGAACAGCATTAAGAAATGCTGATCTTACAGAAAGAGAAGCACCTCTGTAGAGAAGATAATAAGTTAATGGAAGAAGTCAAATCTTTTTTGTATATTAATTTCACCTTTGAATACTCTGTCTTCCATCTAACAGGAGTAGCATTAGCAATCTACATAAAAATAATGTTACTTATCTCATAGCCTTCAAAATGTAAGAAAAGTAAAGAACTGTAGAAACTGAACTTCAACATTTGCAGCTGGCCTATATATAGCCAATCTATAAATATATAGGACATTGTTTTTTACTTGGTTTGTTTTTTTGTGCTTCCTCACATGGCTAAGCAAAAGATGAAAAAAAAATCTATTTTAGATTTAGTTACAGCCTTTGCAGCATACACTATTGTGAAAAAGTTACCTTCTGCTTCAAAATTGCTTCCCACAGTATTTGTACTTTGCAGATTAGTTACAAAGGATTTGATTTTAACTTAGGAAAAAGTGGTTGAGAAATACTTAATCACCAAAGAGCTGAATAATTCTTCTAGCTCTCTTCTTCATAAATTAAATTGGGATCTGGGTTACACAGTGTGGTGGTGGTGGGTGGTTTATCCCATCATATCTATATGCATACCTTATATGTGTTTGCTTAACTCATCAGTGTGCTTTCTCATAAGTGCTTTGCTAAAGAATATACCTTCTGAAAGAATTAACTTATTTCTTTCAGACGTGACTTTAAAAGCTGGCTTTATTCATTCTTGACAGATATACTTGACACTTTAAACAGCGTCTTGGTCTTCAGAAGTTGCTGAAAATCCAGTCTAAAGTGTCACCCCTTGAAAATATTTGAAATCACCAAAAGCAGTGTTTCCAAAGTCATTGCAGGCCTGTGAAAATCTTAGACTTTTACCTGTTATATGTAAATGCTGCTGATGCAAGGAGAAATACCATATAAATACCATAGTTCCCATATAAAATCTCTATCCGAACTGTGTTTGAGCCTTCTTTTTAGTTCTCTGTTTTCTGAAGTATATGACAAATTCCTTACCTGAAAATCAAACTTCAGTAGGATCAAATGCCTCTAAGAGTAAGTAAAAGGGAATTAATTTCAACAGATCATGAAATGAACCTCTGTGTAGAGTGGTATCGGCTGCTCTACTCTCTCTGTCACATTTAGCATGCGACATCATGAAGCCACTCTGGTCACAGTTCTGAGCATTGCAAATAACTTTGCTTTGAGGTAAGAGAACTAGTCTTAAGCACCTAGCCTTCCTGCATTGATAGTGCTTCCCAAAGATGAACTATAAGAGCTAGCTAATAGGTAAACACAAGTGTAGCAAATATACAACATATGTGTCATGTTTCCCCAGTTACTAGGCAGAGGCAAATATCTCTCTCCAGTTAAGAACCCAAAACCATTCCTGAACATGTTAGTATAGAAGACAGCCAGAAACATAAACAGCATCTTCCCTCCTGCATCATAGTCTTGGAATTAGAAATTAATCTCCTACCTTTTGGAAAATCTCCCAGAATAATATTTTACTGTCTATATGACTCTCCTGCCAAAGCATTGGATAAAGTCTTTGAGAAAGAAAAAGGTAAGGAGCATGACTATACAGCCTTTTCAGTATTCAGTTGAACAGGGATTCCTGCTGTCCAGGACTCTGATATTTGTCTCACACTACTCCAGAGCATCACCTCCTTTACCGTTTCCAGCTGTGCTTGGAAGATAGCAATGCCACCACTTATTACATTTCATGAAAACTGTAATCCTCTAGATTTTGTACAATGTGTGCTGTATGAAAGCCTACCAGACTACTACCTCAAAGAGGCTGATGTGTTAACATCTAATTTCTGTGTTGAAGTGAAATTATGTGTTAACTGTACAATGAAGGTACGACAGAGTTTTCTGGTGCAGGAAACTTTTAGAGGAAGAAACTGGAGTAATTATGGATTAGGTTCTGTAGATTAGAGTTGAACAGACCCCAGAAGGCCTCTCAGATGAAAGTTACTTATCATACTTTCATTATTGCTTTCAGGTGGACAAGGAGAAGAGGGGATATAAAAATCTCCATCATTTTGTGTACCTATGAATCCTTTGTATCAACGCAGCAGCAAAGCATAGCTGTAATCTTGAGCTCCCTTGTGTTACCACTCTTTGGCATGCCCATGTTGTTCTGGTGATTCAGAGTCTGCCTACATTTCCTTTGTGATTGGTCCCTAATAAGAATGAAAACTCAAAATATCCATGGTTCATTTGAGGTCTCTTATCTGTAATTCATTAGCAAATGCTTTAGGGTTTTGTAAAACGTGTTTATTGGACTCAGACAAGATGGCTAACAGCAAAAATTATTCTGCCTTTGTTCATGTAATATTCCCTGGGTTGAATTTTAATTATTTATATGTATTTGAGTATATTCAGCCTTTTTGTTTTTCTCACTAGAGTTCTGTATCTGTTAATGTGATGGATACAAACTGAATAAGTGAAATTGTTGAGAGCACATTACTTTGACCTAGGAAGAACAAATTTTTTATCCAGTCAGTTCAGGAATATCCCATGGTCTTGTTTCTTGTACTTATGGTCTCAAGGTGAATGGCAGAAAAAAACAAGCCCAAGGCTGTCTTACCCCTCCTAGTGCTAAAATGCCCAGAGCCTCACTGCTCTCGAAGGCTTCTGTCTCAGTCAAACATTGTCTTCCAGTCTTGATAATTAGGCCACAATTTGTAAAGAAAACAAAATTCACTGGACCCACAATAAGCTGAGAATTTGGGGAGGAAAGGGGGGGTGTTGGCATTGGTTTGTTGTTTTTTTTTCATAGACAATTACAGCAGACACATTTAAAGTTTTCAGTAAATAAGTAATACTGGCTTGAATACATATATTAACAATTATTGAAATTGACTATATATATATACATTATATTATTAGCTCTAGAAATTAGTTTTTCATTTTGGTAAAATAATTGAACCTTATTATCATCACCAAATTGATGAAATATGTTTCCCATTTTCTTTTCTCTAGAAGTTTGGTGTCTTCTGATGTTTAGTCACAGGTGTGCCACTGCTACAGGCAGATATGAATAACTATAAATATGTGAAAGCCAAAGAAAATGTTTACTTACTGAAACTTTATGAACAGAGAGAAGTACTTAAAAAGGTAGAGCATCATTCATCTGAATAATTTATTTGTGTGGTGCTTTGGAAGAAACAAGTTGCAGTTCCAGTTAATAGAGCTGCATAACAAAGGCTAGAAATGTAGATACTTTCAATGCATGGAAATGGTTGTTACAGCAGAGACTTGTACAACATTGAAGTGATTCAGCTAGAGAAATTTGGTAGACTTTGGGACAGGCACTGGTGAGGTGAATTTATGCTTCTTTACCCTGTGATATTTCAGCGCTCCTCTCTGTGACAGGTCTCTTAGAGAAGCTCTTTCCTCAGCACACAGCCAGAACACAAGATGTGTACTGGATGTGCCCTACCCACCGACCCTCACCTGGTATTTCACATAGAAATACAACTTTCTTCTCCACCGTGTTGCCTCTCAATTCATGAAAATAGAAGTGATTTTACATTATCTGCAAGGATGTTTTAATTTCCATTTTTCCTTTAGCTACATTAGCACAGCCAGACATTTTTCTGCCTGCAAGCCAGTCCCACCTCACCTTCCCGTAACATTGTTGTTTACAGTCTGTAAACTGCAAGAGCAGTGCAGCTATCTTGTTGTCTCAAGACCTGGGCTGCTTGTCCCTAGTGCAACACACAGCCTTCACACATGAGAAAACAGGGCTTGGCTACACCAGTAGGCAAACAGTTCACTCCCTCTTCTTCATCTACAGTAAGATCACTAGAATAGCAAACTGGTTTGAGGTCAGGAAGACACTTTTCAGCCTGAAAAGATCCTGGGTTTTTCTTCGTTGTCATTAGTGCATATTTTGCTACATTAGCAAGGATGTTATGGTTCAAATCCTGCCTGTCATGCCTATGTGATTAATCACGCTATGAGCTAAACCTTGAGATGGGCTGAACACTTGAAATTATGATTATTATATCTTGTTAAAATCAGTGCTTGTAGTATTCATTGATTTAAATGATAGAGTTCAGTACTTTTCATGAATAAAGCTGAATTTGACCCAAGATATTTTCTCCTAAAAATAAAGTCAAATGTAAACAGACTAAACTAAGTATCATCCAAGCTGTAGAGCCCAAGATAGATAAATATTTAAAGGTATGAATTGCAATTCCCATTAACCATTACAATTTGATAAAAATGAAACATTTTTGCCCCTCAGTGAATTCTTCTAAACTGAAAATAAACTAAACCAGTTTGTAATTCTGTTTGATAACATAGTGTAAAGAATAAATAATTTGTATAAACAGATAAACACAGGGCTTAACCACTATCATTCCTACATAATCAGACTGTTCCTGATCAGAAGCAGAATGTCAGGACTTCTTTACTTAGGAAGCTCCCTTCTGCAAGCAGATAGACTCATACAAAGCTTTCATACCATCCCTGAGCTGCTGGGTGCATTCTTTACAATTAAAGGCTTCATTTTTTTAGCCATACGTTCTGTTTTCTCAGTCTGTTGCTTCTGCATTTGTATTACATAGGTCTCAGATTTCATTATTTATTCCCTACAATCATTAACCTTCATTTTGGGCATATAAAGCTTTACATGCAAGTACACATGAAGGAAGCTAAGAAAGTCTTCATATTATCTGTTGATAAATGAGATAAGTATTTACCCTGGAATGGAACTATGAGCATGAACAACTTATTATATGATTGTATTTAGCCATCCTAGAAGGAGGATTCAAATCATTATACACGTACTGCCCTTCAATGAGAATTTTTTCAAGTAGGTGTACTTTTTAAAGTATAGTAGGTAATATATGTTTCTTTCTCTACAAAGAAAGAAAGAAAGAAAAGAAACCAACCAAATAAAAATAAATCTAAAAAAACTAACCAAACAAACAAGCAGACGAAAGAAAAAAAAAACAACAAAAAACCAAAACAAAACAAAAACAAACAAAAAAAACAAACAAAAACCCACAAAACAAAACAAAGAAGCCCCCCAAAACACAGCTATTTTAGGCCAAGTTTGTCATAGTGCATCATACTGGATACCCTGATCCAGACAGGACAACCCACAACATACTTGTTACTCAAAGATTCTGGAGGAATTGTCACACCTCCCACTTTATGACTACAGAAGTGTATTGGAGTTTTCATTTAATATTGATCCAGACTGAATATTTATGTCTACACACCCACACACACACACACACTCACATCCCTTACTCACCCACTCCTTTTTAATAAGATAATTCCAGCTGGCACTAGGCTTGAGAGGGATTAACACATGAAGCTCATTCTGATATCCTTAGACCTGCATTATTTTCTAGAATGGATCTGATGTAGTCCTGAATTGATTTTGAATTCCAAAAACTGTAAGCTAAAGAGTCTACTATGATGTACTTAGTCTCAAACATTTCTTCATGTTCTATGAAATTGCCTACTATACACAAGTTAAATGACAGAAAAATGTTCTCATTTCACACAAGATTCCTGAAGGTGGTTATTCAGTTTTAAGAATTTTTCGGTATCTGACAAATGTTTTAGAAACCAAGTGATGCCCTGGGACATTTTGTCCATAGTTACAGGTGTGGTTTTATGCAGATAGTGCAGTCTTTCCAGAGGTGATAACTCACAACAGATGCTAGCTTTCACAACGACTTGACACAGTGAACAAAAGGTGTTTGGCATTCTCTAATACCCTGAGCAAAAGACTGGAAAAAAGTTTGTGTCTCTAGCTCAAGTCTGGAACACAGTGGAAATATTTCAGTGGGCAAGAGTTTCAGTTAGCTGGATGTAAGCTTTTCATATTATATTATGATTTTATTAAGGCCATAAGTGAGAATAGATTCAGGCCTGCATATAAGCCTGAATATTTTTATAGGCCTGGGTATCACCCTTTATATTTTTAACATGCTATGCTGCTTTTGCAGGTTACATTCCTTGTGGTAACAGGTCAAACTAGAAGCATAGCTGCCTATCACTCAATAGTAGCAAGAAAGGCATCACTCACTTTAGGGGTAAACTGCCTTATATCTTACCAGCTGTGAAACAAGCCCATTTGGCTCCTGAGTAAATTACTGTCTGCACAAGAGTGGTGAAAAGCCTAATACATTTATTGAAAAATTAATAATAAAATCATGTTATCCCTTACATTATAAACAAAGATTTTAATTTAGTGGCAAAAAGAATTTAACACATTTCTATATTTGAGAAGAGTAGGTTTGCTCACTCTTTTGTCTGAGAAGAAAAAAAAGGAGAAAAGGGCAGAAATATGCAACTTTTTATAGAACATCAGTATAAGGTTATCCACATTGAGTTCACTTACTTGCCAGTATTTGTGCTGATAATCCCAAGTATTCAAATGCTCACATCTGTAGCCCAAATATTTTCTGTACATGTGTTCGCATGAACAGAAGAAGGGATGAGAGTTTACAAATTGTTTTACAAATCAAACCACCTATTTTAATATAACAGACAGCCTTTCTCTTAACACCAGTCATTGAGGTAGTTAGGCAAATTTAACAGACCATTTCGACCATAAAGAAACATTGGAAACAACAGAAAAACCCCAGCTTCTTAAGGTAGTGCCAGAATACCCACTAAGTCAAAACAAAATGGCCTACTATGTCATTTATTAGTTACAGCAGGAAATAACATATTCTACAATTCACTATTACTGAGACAAAAGAATTGCCTTTTTGCCTCAAGAAGAAACAGACAAATTATATTTCTTACCAAAAGAAGAAACCAAAGTTGACAAATGCATGGTTTAGAAAATACTCAGCTTTCAGAAATGGCATACCCTGCATGACAGTTCCTTCCTCTGCCTATCTTGTGTGCAGCCCAGTCTGTCTTTCTAAGCCTCCTGGGAGTATTAAGACAACAGTCATGTAGTTTCTATGTGCATTTGTTTAATGTGTTTGTATGGAGGAAAGCATGGAAACAAGGTGTCGAACTTCACTACCTGTACAATGCAAGAGCTGGATTAAAACGAAAAATGCATCGTTACATTACTACTACTTGATCAAAAAATGAATTTTGGGGAAGACAAAAGTCCAAGTTCTAAGCTGTGTGCATTAAAGAGTATTAAGCTCTTGCATTGCCAGGATAGTAACGACAACAAGGCTAGGTGGCTACAAACCATTATTGAAGCTGGAAACAACTCTGGCATAAGCAAAAAGTAATCATATGCAGTTAAAATGGAAAATAAAACATTTTTATCCCCTCTATACTCCTTACCCTGACAGTCACAAAGAAAAGCAGTTACTATGTCTCATTTCAATGTGTCTTGAAGCATTTCTCTTTAAAGTATGGTTCACAATTCTCTCTTTCCACCCACTGTTCCTTCTGAAATGGTGATGCAGAGTTATGTCACAACACTGCTCTGCAAAGAGGCAGGTGGACACAAGATTGAGTCAGAGTCCAGGATGTGCCAATGGCTCCTGCAGCTCCATGGACTTTGCCTCAAACTGCATTGATTTCAGAACTTCAAAGTGCTGAAACTTCTTGGCGGCTTTGCAAGTAGGAAATGACAGCCGAACAAAGAGAAGTCCAGTGCAAACTGACAGGTTATTTTTATTGGTGAAGTGCAAAATACACAACTACCAAGAAGATAAAGAAGATATGTAAGCAGAGACTCCACTAAGATTTTGCTGTGGGCTCAATCCTTAATTAAGAATGAGATGAATAACATGTCTCCACTTTCCAAAACATATTTTTCCCTAAAAACCCAGTATATCTTTGTTCCAGCTCTTTCTTGGAGCACATATAATTGAGTTTTATATGATACGTCTCTGGAGGCTGTATTCATCAGGCTTATATAAAGCTAGCAAAGTGGCAAAGAGCAATCTAGCCAGCAATGTCTTTCTATCACAGAAAATTAGGATGAAATAGACATCAAGATATCATATACTCAATTCTCTTAGGCAATTCCTTTCTGGCATTCTTGACACCAGTTTCTGTAACCTAAAAGCTACAAGTAGAGGGAAAATGCATTGCCCTCTAAGATAATCTCCTCAAGGGCAAAAAGTCTTTGAAAGCTTTGTAGATAGGCAAAAGAGAGTAGATGCAATATATCTTACTTTAGGAAGGGTTTTGTCTGTCTCTGATGACCTTTCCAGAATTTTACTGCAGCAATACAGTTCAGGTGGGAGCTACCATGACCCAAATACAGAATGGATTAAAAAATAATAGTCAGAGTAGTCCTTATTGCTTCACCATGAAACTGTAAAAATTTATCAAATAGGTTTTTACATTAATGATTCCAAACCATTGAGTAGACTGTGTGCACTTAATATGTTTGTGTGCATGTGAAGTGGAAAAGATTACACCCACTTTGGTTGTAAGAAGTCCTGCAAAATTATCTTGACAAGTCAAGGAGATAATCTGTGCACAATGCTATGTTTCTGTGGGAATAATGAACTGCACAAGTTCAACTGGACAAACATCTGTGAAGCAGCTTTGCAGGAAAGGAGCTGAGAATAGAATGACACATAGATCAAAGAGGCTTTAACGACTCATACTTTTCCAATATGGCATCATCTGAGTTATTAGCAGGAATATCAGCAGTCAAACTCACTAATGACCAACACGAGTAATGGAAATACTCTGCTTTAAGCACCACAGTTCAGGAACTATTATATTAAGGGAAAGATATCAGAGAAGAGCAACAACAACTTTTGTTGTAACAAAATTTCAGGGTGTTGAGGGAATCAGGAACAATGGGGATATTTATTTTGTCAGGACACTACATATCAATGAGAGAATCAGTAAGTAATTCTTCACGCCTCCTGGATGTAGGACAAGAGCAATAATCCTGAATTGCATATAGATAAGATGTTTATGATGGTATGGTTGTTTAACAAAGAGAATGTATTATTCAAGAAAGAATATAGAATCTTCTAGGAAAAAGCCCTTTTGCCAGGAAAATTTCTGGAAGAGTTCCTGAGGCTGGGAATGAGCAAGATAATCTAAACAGGTTCCTTCTAGCTGCATTCTTTGTTGCTGGGTCTAGGAGAACTGAGTATTCATCTGTGCGGAACTAGTTTTAGAAAAGTTCATTACATATTCTTGGTCCAATGTGTACAGTGGCTCACAAGTTTAGGTCATTAATTTTCTGCTGTGGGCATAATCTATACAATGCATGTCATTCTTATCACAGTCAGTATTGCTGTCTCTTACTTGCCTCTCCAGCACAGCACAGATTTTTTTGAAAAACTATTTTTCCTGACCTACCTTGTGTTTTTCTCCCTGACACATTACTAGAGGGAAGACTCCTTTTCCAAACTCATAGTTATATCTCTTTTAATTAAGATTTAATTTAAAAAAATCCAGTACTGTTCCTGCTTTGGTCTTTTTTATCAGCTGCTCTGTGGGGGTGACATAATTGAAAGTTCCGTTTAACAGCACATGCAACACCATTTTAAATTCCATTTACAGACACACAAGGACGGATAGTTCTCCGTAGTCGGTGTTTCAGGACTGTGGTGTTTTACCGATGGCACATGATGCAAAGTGAACAACATTGTGTTTGCATGCCCATTGGAGCACAACGTGCGGCACAGCACAATGCAGCATGTGTCAGCTTTTGTCTGCTGATGGCAATGACCCCTTGAGTCAAATTCATCAGTGTCTGAGAACAATAGATTTCTTTCTCTTTGATGCTTCTAATTTAGAGTAGCAAATGGTTTTATTTGTTTCAACTATAGTTAGTTCTGGTAATAGACTTGGATTGATACTCGCAATAAACAAAGCTGTGCGTTCACCCTTTCTTCTCTATTCCTGCAGAAAAGCTATAAGTTGAAAATACTTTAAATATGGTATAGGTAATCTCTCTGATTAAAACCCACTAAAATTCTCCTCCCTCCCTGCTATCATCACAAAATTATCTTCATTAACATTTTTTTCCCGCTCCTTAGTTGGAAATTGCATAACATAGTTTAGCTGAGGAAATGACACTACTTACTACTGGCAAACATCTTACAAATTTCAGGGTGTCTCTGACTTTTATAGCAATACTCACTTACAGAAGTTTCTCTAGTTCCTGCTGAATCTAAAGACTTACGTCTTCAGGAAAGCATTAAAAAAAACAAAGGAAATGAAGCTGACACATCTGAAATCAGCCTTCAGCATGGAGAGGCCAGGCAAGTCTGAAATAATAGATACCAGAGGATAGATTACATCCAAAAAACTTGGTGGATCAAGATCTCATACGCACCTCAAATTGTCTTAATTACCAAAAATGAATGAACAGACCACTAAATCAAGACAACTGCCCCTTTGTATTTCCAGCTCACTAGACACTGCTCCTACCCAAAGAGTAACCTATCTGCAGCAACCTTGCTACATATCTTCTTCATCCAGGACTGTGGTAAATCTCATACGTGGAAAGCACATACATCTGTGCATGAATAAAAATCTACAAATAGTTTCATTACCGTGTGACATGGCAAAACCCATTTCAATTTGTCCTTGTGAGGCTCTAGTTTGTTTCCACTGCAGGTTTTCATGCTCCAGAGGCACAACTATCTTCAGGAGTCCTCTAAGACTGTTACCAGATGAAGAACTGTTTGCACACTTGGTGGGTTAACACAATGCTTATTCTTCAAAAACTACCGGCCCATGGAACCACACAATGCTTATTCTGTAGGATCAGGTTAAACACTGACCAAGAAGAAGAATGGGAGAATAATCAGCCCACTTATGCCAACTTTTGTCATAAGTTGAAAGGAGTATTTCATCAGGCTGTCAGGTATGGCTTTGGGGTCATCTACCACCAGGGACCACCAAAGAAATGCCCAGAACAGAAGAACATGTACACAAAGGGGAGTGAATATATTTTAATGATTTTGAAGAAATTATTTTCATATGTATGTTCATTCCAGGAAAACCAATGAAAATAAACGTAAAATATAGTATATAAACAGGAGTCTTCTCTGTACTCAGCGTGTACAGAATTTCAGGGCCTATATCCCCTTGTGCATCTGGCTGAATAAAGAATGTCTGCTTCTTAATGTTACATTGATGTTAAAGAGTTTTACTTCTCCAATTTTTTGGTATCAAGATAACTTGATTCCAAGAGTGATCTGATCACTCAGATCATTTTTCTGGAGTGAGGCAAAGCCCACAAGTGAGAAGCAGAGGGAAAAGTACTTCTCTTTGGGGCCTTCATGGGTTGCATTTCTAGAAGATGCCAGTTCATTCTTGCTACCCTGCAGAATTTTCCCAGTAGATCTCCTGACCATAACTACATAAGGGGAAAAGAAACAGATGTGTGGTATGCACACTTTCCCTCAGGTAGGTTGCTCTGAACAAGCATGGAAGAAAACATTAATGTTTCTTGCAATCCACCAGACATACTTGACCTGTAAATCCCATTTGCTAGGATATTGCCTAGGTGAGAATTGTTTTGAAAGGTTCTAGTGCAGATTAACACTCTGGGCCACCATTTATTCAGAAATTCAAAACCAAATCCTGAACATATACTATTGTTCCAGACCCATTGTTACTGTCCTGCAAGCTGCATAATCTATGAATACATTGGCATGCAAAAGTGTGTGCTAATTAATAGGTGCTTATCACAATGTGATACACATCATCAAATTTTTTCATTGTCTTTGATCCAACAGTCACTGGCACTATTACAATGCAGAGTAACTATTCTATCACATTATTATCCTCCTATGCATGTCAAAAATTTGCATAGCTGCAAAGCATTAATTTTGTTCACAGTTGGGGTTTCTGTACACTGATGTCTCATTTGAGCAGTTTAAAGCAAGTATTGAAATCTTCCTGCCAAAACTTTGTTTCATTAATTTTCTACAACCTTGAGTGACGTTTTAGCTGCCTTGGAAATAATTCCTCTTTGTAATGAGCAGGAGACACTGCTTCTTTTGGATCACAAATTCCTCTCTTCCTTTTTTTTTTTTTTTTATTTTTTACCAAATCAGCCTTACAGTACCGGAAGGGATATGGATAGAGACTTTTTATAGGAGCATATAGTGACAGGGAAAAGGGGAATAGTTTCAAACCGAAAGTAGTTTAGGTTAGATACTAGGAAGAAATTCTTTACTATGAGGGTGCTTAGTCACTGGAACAGGTAGCCCAGAGAAGTTGCAGATGGCCCATCTCTGGAAGCTTGGTCATCTCAAGACCAAGCTGGTTGGAGCTTTGAGAAAGTGTCTAGTGAAAAGTCTCCCTGTCCACAGCAGAAGGGTTGGAAATAGATGTTCTTTGAGGTCTCTTCCAACCCAAACCATTCTATGATTTTATCATTCCAGTAGAATATTTTGATTAATTATTTGTCTGCATCAGCATGCAATGAAAGTAGAAATTAAAATGACAATATATCTTCATACCTTATGAAAGGAGTTCCATATAAAAACAAGTAGCATTTGCAGCTTTTCTGTATGAGAGCTAAGTGCTTGATCTTTTCCTGTAAATAGAATATTTTGATTATTTGCCTGCATCAGCTTGCAATGAAAGTAGAAATTAAAATGACAATATATCTTCATACCTTATGAAAGGAGTTCCATATAAAAACAAGTAGCATTTGCAGCTTTTCTGTATGAGAGCTAAGTGCTTGATCTTTTCCTACTGTTGTGGAAAAAACACCTCCATCCACGGGCCCTCTTGATACCAAAAATTAGAGGCAATGCCCAAGAAAACTGTGTGATCATTATGCACATCACAGAGAGTATCTGTTTTGCTCTTGACTTAGATGTACATACTCTTTTAAGAAGACTGAGGCAGACAGAGCTCCCTAGAGGTGGGAAAAGAGAGGGCTTTGTTCTTCTACCTGGACCTCCTCAACCTCATGTGTCATCTCCAGGGGTAAGCTGTGCCCACAACAGCAGCATTTGGCTGACAAGACAGAGGTAGACTGCAAGTCTTATACAGACACTTTTTACTTCTGTTCTGCCCTGATTTTTTGCTTGGTTCTTTCTTTATTTCAAAAGAATGACCCCTCTGGTGGTTTTTGTATTATAAAAATCTTGTGATCTTTGAATGGAAGTTCACTGTAAGGAGAACACCCAAACAGATCCCTGTCAGAGTTTGCACCATCTTAGCCTTCTATTCAATTGTCTGTAAAGCAGTATTTCTTCAGTATTGGCAACAGTCATATGATACTTCCCCATCATCTTGCAATTTAACAAAAAACATGAACCTCAGACAATGTCATGGTCACATGTAATGTGAGCATGGTCAATTCCAGGTTCTCAAAAGAGAGCCAGTGCAAATTGAAGACAATAACAGTAATATAAAAAGATGCATGTAAAAAACTAAATGAGATGAGGAATAAAGTGAAGAGACAGGTATTTATTTCTAGGAGCTGTAGGAAAAGGATTTATTTAGGCACTCTCTATTTTGTTTTTACTTTTGACAGTTTTTAAAAGAGGAAAATTGTCTCATCACATCAAACCCAAATATGAATATCTGAATCTTATGAGCAAGAATCTACTTATATATCACACATATTTTTGTTTCAAATCTGGCCTGCATCTGCAACTTCATCTAATTCAAACAAGTTAAAAGAATGGAGAAGAAAACATCAGGGGAAAGTTTAGTTATTAGGAAAAATTTCTTTAATGTGAAGGTGGTGAGGCACTGGAACAGGTTGCACAGAGAGGCTGTGGGTGCCCCATCCCTGAATGTATTCAAGGCCAGGCTGGATGGAGCTTTGACCAACCTGGTCTAGTGAAAGGTGTCCCTGCCCTTGGCAGGTGGATTGGAACTAGATGATCTTTAAGGTCCTTTCCAACCCAAAACCATTCTATGATTTCATAATGAGTCTGCAATAAGTAGAAATAGGAAGAAATCACCCTATCTTACTGAAATTTTCAAATTCATATCTGTTCCAAATCAGATCACAAGATGTTGATGTTTACCTTAAAGAGGAAGTTCCCTCTAAAATTTCAGAGGTGAAATACAGAAAATACACAAATTTTTAAAGATTGCTAGCACACCCCAAATCCAAACAAAAATTTAATTTTTTGTTGGTATGTTTGCTCTTATTACATTCAGAGAGAAAATGAAGCTTGTAGACCTTAAAACCACTTACCAATTTATGGAAAAGGAGACCTGAATAAAAAGTTGAAAATATCTTTCAGCTTTTTCTCATGTTTCTCTCAAAGCAAGATGATAAACAGAGACAGATGCTTACTGAGTCAATTGGTACAATGGTTAAAATCCTATTGGCCAAAGTGAGAGGTCAGTTGCTAATCCAGAACCACTGGGAATCATGCTCAGCCTCCTTTTCAGAGTGGCCTCTACAACATGGTAACGTCAATGTGGTTCTCATTGTCCTGAGGGTGATAGTGAACACTGGAAAGATCCTCTCCACCCCTTTGTTTTTAAGTTCTGGCAAAAAGCTGTAGCAAACAATCCAAGGAAAATAGCTTTTTAATCCACCACATTTCTGAAGTGAACATCTACGTGAGACTTGATAAATTTTTTATGGTTTTAATTCTACCACCTTAAACATGAAAACACAACAACTTAGAGGAAGTTTAACACCATACTAGTGGAACTTGCAGACTAATCGTATTGCCTTTCCTTTTTTCTCACAGACTGCTGTGAAGCAATGCAGGTCCACACAGGGCTGTGAGTTCCTTTTATCTTTGGTAACCCATCCAAAGCTTAACTTAGCACAAATGCTGAAAGACATTGCACTAACAACAAATGATATTTACTGGTCCAAACTTTGCAGCATACAAACTTCTTTCTTTAGGGAACCTGAAACAGTGGGTTTGAGACAGCCAGAGGTCTAGATCTGAATATCAATTGAACAAGTAGCAGCAGTCCACGCCAGCCTGATAAGCTGATAAACTATACAGTGGTTGTTGCTCTCCTGCTTCTGAAGAGAAAGAGGATGTTTCAAATTTTCTAGGGACGCATGACTATGAGCTGCACAGCTTGTATCCCATTACTTATTTTAGTCTAAGCTAGTACCTGAAGCCCCATGCCTCCTTACCTTACAAAAAGGCAGAACCAGGGATCCAAAACCACCTCTCAGATGCTGCTCCCCATCAGTGTAGCAGAGAATGGGAACAAGGAGATTTTATCCTTTTAGTCATGGTTTTTATGTGATATGGCAGAACAGTGTACAAACATCCAATTCCTTTAGTGCCTCAAGGAGCACACTGTAGAGTGCCAAAGGTTTATGAAGACTACACTATATACAAGGAAACCAAATCTTAAGTCTTAATTTGATACCAGTGCTAAGATATATTTATATATAAGATACATTTATTTATAATTACTGCTAAGTACCGGACTTAATTGAACTGGGCATGTATAAAAATCCTAACAGGACAGAACAAGAATTGGGGAAAGGAGAGCTGTATTATTATGTGCACATATCACAGTATTAATGTCTGATTGTACATGGACCCTTCAAATAAGATGTTTCCCAATGTCCTTCTAGAGCTGCGACCAGCTGCTGAAACACTTTTGGGCATATCTTACACCTAAATGTCCAGCTGGAAGTGGAGGAACTTGATCATTGTCACATTGTGACATCATAGCTCTAAACCACGGCTAATTTAACTTAAGTGGTGGCCACTGAATGCCAAGTATATTTAACAGCTGCATGCCTGGAAATAGAGAAATGCTAGTGTTTCATTGCATAAAGGTTGTGAAAGGTGATTCTTCATGGTGAGAGAAATAAGTCATGCTTTTAAAATTTAGAGGTAAAAACTGGACCACACAAGTGAAAAAGTAAAATCAAATCCTCGAGTTCTGTTCATGTTTTATTGACAGTCAGATCATTGAAAATAAATGCACATACAAAAAAAATCCTCAAGAATGTCTGTATAAAGTTATTGCAGCAATACTGGCAACAAAATCAAAGAGCTAATCAAAGCCAAAAATTCCAAGTTGTACTGTCCTTTAGGAAAGAACCTTGTCCCTTCTTTTGGAAACCTCAAGAAGGAGAAAACTATGAAAAGTAAAAGGGAAACTCCATGGCTCCTGAGCAATCTCAAATATGTATCCATTCTCATGTAGTAGGTGATATGTACTTTCTGTTTGGTATTTCGTTTTTTTGTGTGTGTTATGGTTTTAATTCACAGAGGATCCTAAAACTTAAACTTATTTAACTGTGGTGTGAAGTGGCTTTAAAAATCCCTTTCTAGTAATCACTAGACAACCAAATATAATGGCAATATGTTCATTCAGCAGCTAGCAAAAGTCTGCTGAGTTTTCTTTGATTTTTTTCCTGTAAGCAGGTAAGAATCCAGGACAATGTGACAGCTGGCAACAAATAATACATTAGTCTAGTCCATGCAAAATGCCTGGTAGGTTTCCTGTTTATTGATTTTGTACAGGTTGTTTTTTGTTTTGTTTTTTACCTAGAGTTTCATTTCCAGGATGGTAAAGATGTGGTGCAGCCCAAAGCCTGCCACAGTTTGCCAGACAGCATGTCAGCAACCAAAGATGAGCACAAAGACACCTGAAGGCACCCTGTAGAAATAAGCCTTTTCACAAGACAATTTTCAGATAAATGTCTGGATTTTTGTTTGTCTTTTAGAAGTCACCAAGTTTAAATAGTCAAACAGATGAGAGGAAAAGGGTTGAAATTTACAAGTAAATCCCTTGCATTCACACAGCAGGAGTTGAAAGACATTCTAAGAGAGCACAGGGAGTTATGACCTGACAGAGAGGGAGAAAAACCACCAGTTAAGATAAATCCTCATATATTGTGCACATTGCTAGAGGCTAAGAAGCCCTCTATTGCTCATCATACTCATCTTTCCTTTCCTTTCCTTTCCTTTCCTTTCCTTTCCTTTCCTTTCCTTTCCTTTCCTTTCCTTTCCTTTCCTTTCCTTTCCTTTCCTTTCCTTTCCCTTCCTTCTCTCTTGACACATTAAATCAGGTTCAGTATTTTCTGAAGAAAGTTGGATGCACTTGTAAGTCCAGCAGCCTTAAACAGTAGCAGGGCAATTAAACTGGCAAGTTGTGACAGCCCCTGCAAGGCTGCAGAAAGTGTAGTGCTTCAGCTGGTGCCTCACAAGCCAACATGTGGAAAATTTACAATGGCACTTATTTCCTACAGAAGGAACAAAGTTTCTCTCTTCTTACTGACCAAGAACTCTCAGTTTCCTTTCCAAAGTAAGTTAAATTAAAATTCCCTCACAGATTACATCAGACAACAGTGAAACTCCTGTAGATCGAGGATTAATTTTATATCACATCTACATTCGTCTGAAGAAGTTCTTTGTCTGTAATGTTGGAAACTGTCCAGAGCTCAGTGGTAGTTGGTAGACACTGCATTGAATCAGGGTTGTGTTTAGTTATTATGGGTTTCTTTCTCTCACACTACCTACCCTGTTGAGCTATGCCAGACAACTTGGTGGAAGCAAGAGAGTGTGATGAAAAAGCCTTGATTTCTTCCCAGCCCAAGTCCACTTCTATGTACAAATATTTTTTTTTTCTCCAAAGAGCTCTGAGGGTAAACTGTCCCATGTATATTCAGGAGGAAAAAAGACAGCCAGGACTCAAGCATTTTTCCCCCTGATTTATCTAATTCATTAAGAAAGAGATTGCAAAGAAGCCATTCCCCTTAACAAACATTTTCTCCTCTCACATAGAATTAGCAAAAATAAATATATATTGCATACATATATATTTATATATATATATATAATTAACATAATAGTATAATATAACATAGTATATAACATCATTTTTAATATATATGTAAAAATCAGTGTTTCAGACTCCCTGCAAGACAACCAAGCAAAATTACTGTATTTACATTTCACATATGTCCTAGATTTAGGAATCATAGATGAAAAAAATAATTGGAAATTTTATTCACCTTTTATGGCCTCAAAATTGTTATAGTATCTGCAACACCCTCCACACAAATGACCTTTTTTTACTCCTCCTGAAAGTCTCAAATCACCATCTGAGGTATGCTGCAATAAAACATGATAGTAAAGCATGGGACTGTGGTCCTTGTGAGGTATGCAAGTGTAAGAAAATATCTATTTGTTTTAACTGCACACTCTATGATGAATGATGATCAGTTGTAATAGAAAAGTAAGACTCCTGTGCCTCATTAGACCATATCAGAAACAATAAAATACAGGATTCTTCATAAAAATAAAATAATAGGGTTCTTCATGGCATAATAGCAGGTCAGCCACAGACCATACCTGCTAGCTACTTGGAGACTGATAAGCAGATGATCCTTTGAGAGCTAATTCAACAGTAAAACCTACTAAACAAGAAAAAAACCCACAAGAGATTACTGAATGCCCAAATATATGTTCATACACTGCTAAAGCAGGTGGGGCAGAATGTGAACTGGTCCCTTGATGGTTATCAGCTGCAATACACACTACAATCTGGCCTGAAGATTTAGGGCTTGACAAAGCTTAAATAACACACCTTGGCCTTTAGGGCTGAAAGCCCTAACTCCTTAGCATTTCTGCATATTTCTGCTTCCCTGTGTATCCATGGGATATATAGTAGCTTTCAAGTATTTTGATTACTACAGCCTTACATTTAGAAAAGCCTAGAAAATAAGAAAATGAGGTGATTGTTTTCCCACATAACTGATGAAATGCACCTAAAAGAGGGTATGAGACAGGTGGTGGAGATGAAGAACAGAATCACTTAATCTCAGAGGTACCTGTAGTGTCAGGAGGGGAACAGCAGGAAATCATACTTACTTTGGGTTCTAGTTTCTATTGTTTGCAATTTAGTGTAATAGATGAAAAAAGAAAGTTTACTCGTAATCAAACCCGTGCTATTTTAAAATATAAGACCCATACTATTGTTTTGCACTTAGTGACAATAACAACTTGGCAAGATTTTCCAATGCTCATGATATAAAACTTCAAGGTGAGATGGGGCTTGGGAGGAGGAATTGTATCTGTCACTAGGTGCACAGTTCAGAGAGAACATGAAACAGACTGTATGCAGTAGATTTTGGTATCCTCTTGATGATATGGCACTCTCAATAAAGAGAGTGACAATTTCACTGAAGTCAGTGGTGTGGAACTAGAGAGTTGTATTTTGCATCCAAGTCCTGGGCCATTAGTATATTTGGGATGTGCTTCATGCTATCTCTTATATTATCTAATCTCTTGCCATAGGGAAAAAATATAATATTTCTTTAGCAAAGAGCAGTACTGATTCTTTATGCAGTCCAAAGTCCACTTTCAGTGAAGCTGGTAGAAGAAGCAGCATCCTGTGAGGATGAATTTCCAAAGACGTGGCTCTAGGCAAACATTTCAATTTAACATAGGAACACCTTTTCCAAGGTAGCAAACTTCCCAGGTGTTTTGAGAAAACACAGCAAAATCACAAGCCACAGCAGTTTTGAGTTATGCTCCTTCAGAAAAGAAAGAAATTGCCATTGGCTCATAGAAAGTTTTCCAATACAGATGCTTTTCCGGGAGCTTTGACAGCAGAGCTGTGCCTCTGAATTATAAACATAGCTGCTGCTTTGGCCATCAGAAATTTGGTTCAGAAATAGAAATACTTTTGAATAAGATAGTCTTGAATTGTAATACCCTGTGAATTATTGGAAAAGATGCAGATTCAATTGAAATCCATTCTTTCACATATGCTCAGAAACCACAGCAACATATTTTTTCCCCTCAAATGCTTTTAAACTCACTCCAGCCATTGTTTAGTGATTTGTGGGCTCTGCAAAAAAAAAAAAAAAAAAAGGCAGATTGTGTGCTTTGACCATTGCTTATTTTAGGAGCCAATTTTATTTCACTGTTGATTTATATAGTTTCTACTGCTTGTTGCATCTGCTCATTTCCTGAGGTTATTCTATAGCAACTTTCCAAAGCAGGGAAAATTTCTGTGTTATGTGTAGATGGTGCCAAACACTGAGTGTGGCATTACTGCTCCATGAATGGGCTATAAAATATTTCAGTTCCCTGGCACGGCAGCCTGGAGATTGTCACAACCACACATCTGACTTGGCAGTGTGTTGCTACACTGCCCCTTTTTGAGGAATGAGTGCAAGGAGAAATGTGCATCATTTTGCAGTAGCAGGACAACAGTCTGGTGGGTGAGAAATGATAGAAGCAGCCAAAGCAGCAACAGCTGCCCAGTGAGGAACAAAATAAAGAGTCATATCTGTAAACCAGAGAATGTCACCACAGGTCTCCCACCCAATCAGAGCCAAGATTAGATGGTGCCACCTGACACAAGTGCACAAGCACCCACAGTGCTTTGGAGGATGAAAAATGGAGGGACTGGCCAGATGGGAAATCCAGCCAAGAGAAACCACAGTAAAAGCTACTGTAGCTGTCAGCAGCCGACACAAAAACTCTGCTTGTGAGCTGTCTCTCTTTCCACACCTTTTGGTGCATTTTATTTTGACTCTTTAATGTTCAGAGCTAGCATAACAAAGCCTCATCTTCAGTTTCTCACAGACATGTCTGACAGGCGCAAGAAGAGCGACAAAGGACCT
This sequence comes from Irena cyanogastra, assembly GCA_013397155.1. Taxonomy (NCBI): domain Eukaryota; kingdom Metazoa; phylum Chordata; class Aves; order Passeriformes; family Irenidae; genus Irena; species Irena cyanogastra. The sequence goes on along the minus strand of VWZV01003872.1, from coordinate 60,710 downwards.
TCTTATTGCTAAGCAACCCTGCTAAGTAAAAACTAGCCAACATATAATAGAAGAAGTTATTAATAAAGCTTCTGGCAAAAAAGGCTGAAGCAACTGATCTAAACAGAAGGAGTATCAAGAGTACAAGCAGGAATACTAGCAATTAGTTGAAATTTGAACACATCCTTTGGAAGGCTCTCAGACACCTGTCCAATGACTCTGCTCGTGCACTCACATACACAAAACTGCTGTCACAACAGTTACTCCAAGATACTCTAAAGCAGATGGAGCATCTGCTGTAGGCTGAGGATTAAGGGGAACAGCTTCATGGGAGTGAGCCAGAAAAGTCCTAGCAGAGAGTACCTCGTAACAGGAGGCAAAGCAGCATGGTAGGAGGCGTGGGGTCCAATCACTTAATGGGTAAACAAAAGACTATTCACACTGAGCTGCTTGATGGGAGAAGGTTACTAGCTTCCTTTATGATTGCTTTTGAAGAGACTGATGCAGGAAGCATCCAAAGGTGTTTAAGCAAAGGAGGGATACATGCTGCTGAATGCTGTCTGCAGGAAAGTTCAGCGGCTGAAGAATGATAAAGGCTTCAGAGCCTGCAGACTAAGATGAAACTGAGCAGAAAACTTTTGAATATCTGATTTTGGACTTAGAGACTTCTAAAGAAAGCTAAGCACATAAATTCTCTTTTAAACATAGCCCTCCTTGTGAAGAAAAGACATCACTATAGAATATAATCAGATTTTGTGAAGGTTTTAGAGTTTACTTCTGGTATGTGGTACAAAATTTAGGCCAGAGAAAACTCCACAAAGGAGAGCAGAATGCACTAATGTAAAAATAAATGAGATCAAAATCTGCCACACAACCAGAAATACTTGTGGAGATTGAACGGTCTTTCACACATTATGTAACATATTGGAGTAAAACATTCAGTTGCTTCCAGGACTATAAACAGTATGAAAATAGAGTTACTTTTTAAAAAGATGAAGAGATATTTTTTATTCATTTTTAGAGTAAATTTTTATTCATCTGACTATTTGTATATGGAAGTCCCTTATTAAAGTAGAACTGGGTCATTTTATCTTTTGTTTCAAATTAGATGTCCTTTAATTTTTTTCTGTGAAGGATATAAGGGTGGGATAGTAGGAAGATGAAAAATTAACACCAACCCTTTGAAATGTAAATTGCCTAATAAAAGATTATCAGTGATAACTGTTGATATGTAGTGTGTAATGGTGCATCATAGAGATGGTTTTTGAAATGCTGATGCGCACAAGCCTCTAAAATAGGTTTTTATTTCTATAGCATGTCCAAGAGATTTTGTCTTCCCTCCACTTTTCAAGTATGTCAGTGCATGCAAAAATTTGCAATTTATTCTGTATGAAAAATTAATGACTTTGAAAGAATATGTAGGTGATAGAGAGGCATGCCTTCTGCAGTAAACAGTAAAAAAACCTAACATTGTTCTCTGGACTTTGATTTGTAAACATTCTAAGCAGTAAAACAAGCTTTCTAAAGTTCCTCTAAATTTTTGGAGATTTCAGATTATGCTAGCACTGCAGCACTTCAGATATAAATTGAAGTGGATTAAGTGGGAAATTAAGGAAGAAATTTCTTGTAAGAAACTGTTTTCTTTTCAGATGAATGTCAGTCTCTGGACTAACACCACTATTCATATAAAATGTTATCAGTATGACCTGGCTTTGTTATTAAAGTGTCTTACAATGATGGCAAGAGATGAAATCCTATTAACAAAAGGTCAGTATTGATTTCCAGTTTTTTGAAAATTTTAGATGTTTGTCATTTTATTTATATGCCTTATTTAGTCACACAGTGTCAGTGCTGTCTTTGGGATTATGCTAATTTCTGGTGTTTGCCTGGACAATTTTTATACGTCTTCCAACTACCCCAGTGGAATCCTCCAATTGTGCTGGAACAAAATCAGATCTGGGTGAGACTGAGCAGTAACATCACAAATTGGTGCAGGCTGGAGGGTTGGTGGGAGCAGTGGGAGTCCCTGGGGACCACCCAGGACCATTCCACTGTTCCAGCAAGGGTGCTCAGGTGTCGTGCTGTATCACAACCCTTCTGTGCAGCCAGCTACTTGTCACAAACCCGCTCTGGGCCCCAACTCTTTCACACTGAATTCAAGACACAGGTGATGTCTCTTTCTCTCATCCACATCATCTCTTGCTGTCTAGTTTGCAGGAGTTTTTTCTCAGAAATATATACAAGCAGGAAGAGAAGAATCTCTCAATAACATAAGGAGCAAGCATTAACTGAGTTGTCCTCCAACCAAGCTTCTGGGTTTGCACCCTTTATGTGCCTTCAGAGTGCAAGCTGGAGGTTTGCAATACTGAGAGTCAGCATGTCTGGGCTTTTCAGAGGCACTGAAACTGACACAAGTTTTCATATTTAACACCTTTGGAAAGAGGGAGGGAAGAGCCCACAGACCGCAGCCGGTTCATTTTGTCAGGTGTGGTGGAAATAATAGCAGACAGAGAAATTTGGGCTTGATTTGGGCACACCATAACAGTGATAAAGTGAGAGAGGAGGTCCCAGCTGAATCAGCTGCACAGCAGGCTCTCAGATCATGGTCCTGGGCCAGACATTGTGAAGGGAAGCTTTCTCAGGGCTGGATCCCTGCCTTACAGGGAGAGACGTATGGGAAGGGGACTAGTTAGGGTGATACAGGGGCTGAGAAGGAAAAGAAAGAGGACTATCACCTTTTCTTGTGATGGTAGAGATGATTTGGTCCACAACAGACATGGGATTCTTCGTGACAGAAAATTGCACAGAAATAACCTCTTCAGAAGCTTTTATTGATCAGCTAAAATAACCACTCTAAAACGATATTATTGCAAAACTCTACAACTTGGAAATTTCTCAACGAAATCTGCTGTGGTCCAAAACAACAACAGATACAAGGAACATGATGAACATTTACAGCAATATCCTTCTAAAAAATCCTTATTTGCTCACCCAAACTACTATATTGTGTATTTCTAGTGCTGAACTCTCTAGTTTGAGTCCGTAGGAAGCAGATGAAACAGATTCATTTCCATCCTAAAGTGAGGGAATTCTGGTACACATCATGCATTCACCTCAAGGTTCCTTTGATCAAAAGGAAGATGTAACCAAGTACTCAACATGTAAGAGAGTCTGCTTCTGTCTCCTGCTTAGAGGAAGGTGCTACTGCTAGTCACTGGTTACAGAAAACAAGATGAAAGTAGTGCAGAAACCCCCCAAACATCCCCCACATATCACCCACAGTAAGCAAAAAATGAAGAAAAAAGGCAACAAAGATTAATACACTAAAAAAAAAAATCCTACTAAATTTTAGACTTTTTGAATAGGTACTATATGTATCTGACACTTCAAATAAGTAACTCAAACACTTCAAATAACTTCAAATGAGTGGGAAAAGTGCTGCAACTTAAACAAAGATTTCTAAGACAACTTGTGACTAAATGTTGATTCTATATTTTTAAAAAGAGTGGTGGTTGGCTTGCTTCCACACAGAACTTCTGAGTCCATGAAAGTTTCAAGATGGAGAGTTTAATGTACCTTAATTAAAGAAAGTATTTTTTCTTACCTGCATGTCATTATGTCACTTCTTCAATCACCTAAAACTCTCTTTTCATAGTCTTAAGACTGTCTTTCCATATATTGGAGTCATTTATGCACTATACCATAAAGGTTTTCTTAATTAGAAAGAAAAGCCTAGAATTTCTATTATTCCTGTTTAATGGATTATAGAGGCTATTCCATGACACAAAAAATGAATAAACCCATTTTGGATAAACAAATTTTACCTAAATTTTTTACTTGCTTTCTTCTACTGTGATATGACAGATGCTTTCACAGAATTTCTGTTACAGAAATTTGGTTTTATTTTCTGTAAGTTCACTTAGCTTTGTTACACTCACTCTTGCACAGTATTATTGTAACTGAAGGTTTTGGTGCTCTCTTTCCCACAAGGCAAACCTTGCCTCACTCTTGATACCTAGAGGACATCATTTAGGAGAGACAAAAAAGAGGTGGACCTGTTTGGTCAGGTCCAGAGGAGGTCCATTAAAATGATCAGAGGGTGAAACTCCCTTGCAAGGCTGAGAATGTTGGAGCTGTTCATCCTAGACAAGACAAGGCTCCAGAGACTTTGTGTTTCTGCCTTTCAGTATATAATGAGGGCTTAAATGAGAGGTGAAAATAAACCTTTTACTGAGGCCTGTAGAAACAGGACAATAAGCAATGATGTTCAGCTGAAAGAGGGTAGGTTGAGATTGGATACATGGATATGTTTTTTATGATGAGAATGCTTAGGCACTGAAACAGGTTGCACAGAGAGCAATGTGTGGATGTCTCATCCCTGGAAGTGTTCAAGGCCAGGTTGGACAGGCCTTGGAGCAACCTAGTCTAATGGTAGGTGTTCCTGCCCATGGCAGAATGTTTGGATGAGAGGATCTTTAAAGGTCCCTTCCAAGCCAAACTGTCCTGAGATTCTGTAACTTCCTGATAGACTCAAATCATACAACAGGATATGATTTTCCTACACCATTTTCCTAGACCATTCTGCATGAGGAATCTAAGGGGTAAGAGCCAGGTTTGTGTATCTCAATCCACATTCTTTTGCTCTGGAGCCCATACCTCCTCTTCCCTGGTGCTTCCAGTCCTCTTGTGTCTCCTCCAAAGACCTTTAATTCCAAGGCTGTCTCGGATGTTATTTCTTCTCTGCAATCCTGTCCTTTCACTGATCTTTCATACTAGCCCTTATTTCACTGCCTTTTCCTGGTAACCCTGACCACATGCCATACTTCTCCCCTGATCCATTAAATCTCTGTCCCACAAAGTGCTCAGTTCAGATATCCTGCTTGGGGCATGATAAATACTGTGCAGTTCAGCCTCTATGAATATATAAACTGCTTATACGATCAAAGTGAAAGGCCTTTCTGGGTTTGGCAGCCACAGTCAGTCCCATGAAGGCTTACACCCGTCTTTCATGGGAAATACAAACAGCTCAGAGGGGTTTCTTTACTTTTTGTAAACGTAATCTGAAACTCTGAGTTAGTTTTAAAGTTATTTCATCAACCATCCTGCTCACTACAGACTTGTAGCTAAGAACACAATGTCTTGAACCAGCTACTAGAGAAGGCTGGATATCACAGCTTGTCATCCTCACCGAAAGGCTTTCAGGTGCCTTGAAATCTGCAGCCCAACACGAAGCCAAGACATACTTTTTTCTCCTTTTTTTGTAAATACTCGAAATACAGTAAGTCTACATTAAATCTCCTCACTTCTCAGGTGGTTATTTTTCCTGTTTTAAGTGATTTATTTTCATTTATTTAAAACAGTATACCTAATAACCAACCTAAAGTAGGTATTAGACAGTTAATCTGCATCAGTACTAGTTGTGGTATGAAGAAATTTCATGGCTTACTGTTGTGGTGTGTTTTTGGGTTTTAAGCAAGTTTTCCCTAGGTTAGAGTTGTGTCCCTCATTGGTCCGGAGTCCCTCTGCAGCCCTGGCCTGGTATCTAGTACATTCCAGGAGAAGCTGTCAGGTCATTGGCCAGGTTCCCAGTTTCTCCCACCCTATCCTATGCCCTCTGTCTGTACCCCTCCCCTTTCCTCACCCCCATTTAAAAGGTGTTGCTCTGCACCCAGGACCCCACTTTTGTGGGGACCTCGGCTCCAGAAACAATAAACCGAGTTTCTACCCGCAAAAGTCCTCCCTTTGTTCTTCGTTGTTGCCACGATTCAGCGAGGGCTGAGACTCACGGGAGCAGGAGAGGTACAGAGAGGTACCCTTAAAGCTGGACTAGGGCACGAGCTAACCGGGCGGAACGAAAGGTTCCAGGAGCTGCACCTAGCACCCGGCTTTAGCTTACAAGCCCTTCACTTTTCTGTTTCAATACCAAATTATGGCATCTTAGTTAATGGTTAAACTGCAACAGTACTAATTGTGATAACAAAAAGAGTTCAGAACTTATAAGCCCTTTATTTTACTGCTTCCAAGGCAGATAATGGCCCCTTAGTCCACTTCTAAATGACACATTAGAAAAGAAATGGCATCTTTATTCAGCATTTCTATAATAAACTGATGAATCCTCAAAAGGAAGTGCAACCTTAATAGGTATGTAAGTGATCATTGTAGTGAACCCAGCTTGTTAAGAATTTCCACCTAAAGGCATTTTCAACATCAGTTTTTCTCTATTAGCAAATGTTGACTTTTTAATGAGATCATTGCCACACTCTCCAGTGGTGCTATTTCAGTTTGCCTCTAATTATAAACTCAGTAGGTCACAACACAGCCCGAGGGGAATGCTTCCCCCCACGAAAAAAACCCAAACAAAAAATCAACCAAAATCAAAATGAATAAGGAAAAATCCTCAGAGAACTAATTTTATCAACAGTACCATTAAAAATATCAAATGCAAACTCAAGGCTGAGGAAGAAACCAGCAGGCACAGTTTCACAGCTTCCTTTTATGCTGAAAGAAATACTAACATGTCCCTAGACTTACTATATTTAAACCTTGCAGAAATTTCGCTTGTAGAAATACAGTGCCATCACCTCAAACCTGCAGCACGGGAGTTCCAGTCTTAAGAACATCCCTGTCAATCTTCCACAGTGAGGAGGAATGAGAACAGACATGTTAGCATTGTAGGCCAGATGGGGAGTGTGTTTCCAAACAGAATTTACCAATTGTCTTCACATGCATTGGTTCATGCCAAGAAGCAGGCTCAGACCACAACAGCTATATTCCTTCTGGATGACGCTGGGAAGTTAAATGCTTTCCACAGACTGAGCTAGTCCCTTCCAGCCACTAGCAGACATTCAGGTCAGAGGATGAGACTAGCGCTCCTTTGAGACAACTTCACCACTGCCTCCAAAAATGTCAGCACAGTACCATGGCAACAACCTTGCTGGCTTCTAAGTCACACTGCTTAGGAGCACAGGTTGAGCTGAGGTGTAACACGTCCACAAACAACTGCAACTACAGCACTGAGAATGTTTTCCTTGACCTTGAGCAGTTTCTCTATCCCTCTAGGAAGTACTTAGAACTTTTAAAGCCCAACTCATTAACAGAGCTTCCTTACAGAAAGAATAGTCCTTCTCGCAGTTACACAGCTAGCAGTAACAGGGAAAGATGGAAAGATTACAGGAAACTATCAGTGAGCAACTCAAGAGCACTGTTTTGCCTGAACCACAAGGCAAGGGGAGAGGGAGAAAGAGCAGGATAAATTGATTGTGAACACATCTAGATTGTAAATAAGAAAAATATACGTAAGTCAAAAAGGAGTCAGAAGCTGAAAGCGTCCCAGAAGTTGCTCTTATCACAATTTCTAGCCAGTTCAAATGTGGAGCTTGATCATGTTTTTAAAGGGATTACAGAAATAACTGTCTGTGAATGCAGCAAATTGGGCTGTGTGTTCCAGTAAGTCTCTTTAACTCATTTTCTCCTAAGCTCGCCTGAGAGAGATGCACTGTGGGTTAGTGTGAATATCATGAAGGAAGAAGATTTGTTCCCACCTAGATCCTTTGTTATCACTGCCTCAGTAGGTGAGGATCAGCACAGTTCCTTCTTGCCAGAGACTCCTTTGAGGCCTGGAAAGGAAGTACAAGACAGTGTAAGCAAACTTAGAGGTCCTTACTGTTTTTCATGTAGCTCTTTCAACTCCTGTCAATACAATAGTAGATGTTTATGTTAAAAGCATTTCTAGTTTTTAAGGAAGATTGGCAACCAAAATCATGGTATTTTAGCAAATATATATACAGAAGATTATATGGTTATCAATCTTAATATGATACTAGTTTTTACAAAAAACACTTCTATTTAATGTGTCAAGCAACATTGTTGTGCACGCAGCCAGAAATGTGTTTATCTGCTGCTAGCAAAGGCTTACCAAGATAGATGTAGCTATTTGAAATTCACCATATCCCACTCTATTCAAAGGGCTGAGAAATGTTTCACAAGAGGGAAAGCCTACGCTATTTCCTTATTTGAAATGTAGAGACAAGTGAGAGGATCACACTCCTTCACTGTTATTGCAGAATTATTAGCGTCCTGCTCTGGAGATGGGAGTATGGTTTCCCTGGGGTATAGCCAGGCCCAACACTGTCCTGTCCAAAAACACAAAACAAACCGATGACATCAGAGACCTCACTGCCATCCTCAGGTAGGCAGCTTTCCACATGCTTTACTTCCCTGCAGTTGATTCTTTTTTAGTTAATCTAAAATTTTCTCTTATTACTTACCACCAATCCTTTATCACAGGTTTTTCTTTAGCAATGTCAGGCACTCAGCTTGGCTAGCGCTCCACAGGAAATAGTTCTGGGTCATGTCAAGCAGGACAAGTGGTGCAGGTGGACCACCCTTAAGTAACAAAATAGAAAAGGCTGCAAACTCATCATTGGGAAAAGGTTTGACACAGCAGGACACAGGGTCCTGAACAAAATAAGTTTAAGATCATCTTGTACATTCTGTAATCTTTGTTCAGTAAACTCTGGTCATGAAAGTGATTTGTAGTTGGATTCATCCTGAAGTACAAGTTTCTTTTATTTTAAATGCCTCAAAGACATCTCTCTTTTCTTTTTTTCAAGAAGGGAAATATTCTTCAAAAAAAAAATGAAAAACTTGTTAGCACTATTTGAACAGGATGAGAAGTAAAAACTCATTTGTAGAAATGCCTATCTGTTGTGGCTAGTTCTGTTAAATGGTTCAGTCCTCTTCCCCTTTTGCTTGTGCTAGATGGTTCAATCCCGCTGGGGTTCCCACCTAAACCCCTGCCAGTTATGTAAGCCCCTCCTTTTGGGTTCGGCTTAGCCCTGTCTGTTAAAGTTTCTCCGCCCATTGTTCCAGCGAGACCCCTGTCCCTCAAACCCTCGTCCTATCATAGCCCTCTTGGCCCCCAGGGGTCCCCCTCTTTCCTCGACACCCCATTGGAGCTTGTGACCTACCCCCTCCTTCCTACCAAGCGATTTGTTACCTTCCCATGACGTAACCCTTGTGTCCCTCCCTTTGTTGTTTGTGATTGGTTTGCTAGAGGTTGCCTCCCCGTAGGTGGCAACCCTTTATAACCTGGTGAAACCCGTTGTTTTGACTCTTGCCAGCCTGTGCTTCGTGTGGTTTGGTCCAATCTCGGTTCGGTTGGAATAAACTGAGACGGATCCAAGGCACGAGAGCCTCCTCTTGTTTCCTTTGCAGGGTTCCATCATTGATTGCTCCCTAGCTAGTCCTGAACACCGCGGGACACTGCCACCCTGACAGTGTGTGTCATGTCACCGCTGTTCCCTGGCCCTTGGTCTCCAAGGCTAGCCAGGACCATAGAAGACCAAAGAAGGGCAGCGACCGAGAGCAGCGACACCTATCAGACTTCGTATTTAGACACCAGGTATTTTAACAGAAACTTTCTTACTGGCAAACATGCACAGTCATTGCAAACAGAAACAAAATGAGAAATGGCTGGGAAGGGAGAAAATATGTCTCTTCAGACTTGAGCAAATCCAACACTAAGTTCTGCTAATGACATTATCCATTTAATGAAGCCAGCTCACAGACTGGGACCATATTCATCATTTGCACCTGGAAATAAACTGGGAAGATGAAAACCAAAAATCAGTGGAAATTTTATCTTATCTCTCAGTACAAATCCAGAAAAATACGAAATTACTTTGGTTTCTGGATGCCCTCAGATTCAATTATGAGAGGCTCACACTGTTTAGAGTTCCCACAGTCCTTTCTCTCTCCAGAGAAGTCACCTCAGTACCCACAATAACAAAAACGCATGTAGATAAACACTTTATTTCATTTTTGACATCAGGTGTTTGAAGAAACACCTATTTTTTATGGAGAGATAAAGCTTCCTAGTTTTATTCAGATTCATCACTATTAACGGCACTATAAAAAATAATTTCAGGCTTACCTTAATTTAAACATTAAGAGTTACTACTTAGATTTCCAATGGCATTCTCTCAAAGAAAACTTTTCAAGCTTAAGGACAGAGGGAGAGATTTTGTCCTTCATCCTTTTCTGCTAAAGAGACTTTTAGGAAGTAAGCGCAGTTATCCTGACAAATACTAGGCATAGAATGCAGGAGTTCAGGAAGCTGCTGTAGAAGACTTACTGAAACCAACAGCCTGTTGATCTGATGAGTGTATAAAACTGATATTAAAAATACTCCCTGTGACGAGGCAGAGAGAAGTCAGAAAATTGCTGTTGATAACTGCTTTCTGAAAAGCACTTGTCAGCTGCACTAATGATTGCTTCATGCAATGTCCATCAGTGTGACAATACATATTTTTATCTAGGTTCCTTTCAAAGATGGCAGTATAAAATAATACAAATATTTTATCAGAGCTGAGGCTTTTTAGCTGTGACAGTGGTGCCCCCTATACGTAGCAAGACCTAAAGTCAAAAGATCTGCCAAGTACCTCAGTCAAGTTTGTTACTTTCTCCTACCTTGTATTTTGCACTATTTCAGATTTTTTCCCTTCCAACTGAACCTCACCTACACCTCAACTTTAAATGCAATTTTTCAACTTTTGTGCCAAAACTGACGCAACAATCCAGCTGACACACTAGATAAAATAACATTCTGAGCCTATGGGAAAGCTTTGTCAAGGGTGAGTAAAATAAAAAGGTAGAGAAAATCATGCTTACAATAGAAGCAGAATATTTTGTCAAAAAAAGATCTGGAAAATTATTAGCTGACTGAGACAGAGGAAAAGAAGGACATATAAGGAGTTTGAAATACAGCTGCCAGATTTGAAAGGTAGGAAACAAGAAACAAACAAAATATGATGATCACTCACTGGACCAGAAGCACGGGGAATAATTCATCTAAAGAGGGATTTGTAGTAATTCAGTAGGTTCCAACAAGGGCATCTGAGATTTCTTGACATTAGTGAAAGTTTTGACACAGAGATCAGAAGGAACTGAAGTTTGATGCTTGGAGGCCTGGAGTTCCTCTCAAGAGTGCCTGTTTTTATGGTAATGAAATTACATTGTTAGAGCAGAGATCAGACTATTGCATTCTTCTGAGCAGCAGCAGCAGCAAGAATATCTCTGGTGAAAGTGAAATACTACTTCAGTGTATATAATACTGTATATATAATATAAAGTATACTTAAGTGGCAGTTGTTTACTCTTTACTCCACCATAATTTTAATTTACATCCGCCATGGCACATAATGGTCATTCGTATCCAGCAATGAGCCAATGAATCATGTTTGGTGCCAGTTAGAACATTTCCAAGACTGCAAAGAGCTGCCAAGAACTGCAATAGGAGGAAGTTCATTAGTTTCCAGCTCACCCCGTTTCTGCTGCAAATACTTCTTATCTCCCCACTGGGAGAAACATTCAGTTGTTGCTATAATAAATACTGGTTTACAAATTCTGGATGAATTTAGTAATTTAAAGTAAATTCATGGTATTTGTATACTCCTATTGTGTCAGATTATTTTAGTTTTAAGGGTCTCTATCAGGATGAAAGGCTATCCTATCCATGACTTAAGCAGAAATTAGATTCCATTGTGCCTAAGACTTCTTAGAAGTTGCAAGATTTAAAAACAGGTTATATCTGGATTAGGAGTTTGATACACTAGACGCCTGCATTAAGTACCTCAGTTGCAGACACCTCCAGTGGGTCTAGGGAATGACCCAGGAGTGTTGCACAATTGCCACAGTGTTATATATGTTGATATTTTCTACACTGAACTAGCTCTGCAGCTTGAGGCAGGCTTCAGTCTGCTCCCTGTTCAGTTGTCTCCTTTGGAGGTAACATGAGCTGATGCCCACAGGTCAGTATTGCTCCCTGGTCAGAACACAGGGATGCAGGAGAGTGAAAAGGACTGTGATCACACACTGATATCTTCCTGCACTTCCAAAACCCAAAGGCATTTGCCAAGACTTCAAGCAGTTTGTTGCAGGCTGCTCAGCAGGAATACAATAGACCATGGAGCTGGACCTGAACCCCATCTGGATGCCATTTTATAATTGTGGTGTTCTGTTTTTAAGTTTATTTGATTGTTCTGTTATAATGGGGTATTTCTGTGTTGGTTGATCGTTAAATGGTTTGTTCCTGTGTACCCCTATTCTTTCCCCTCAAAGTGGTCCCTCCCAAGTTGTTTACCTCAAAGTTTTCCCGTTACTGACCTGTCTGTCAGTGATGTCACTCTTCCCTCTCCTCTCCAATTTTCCAAATATATCCATGTCAATTCTGAAAAATCCTGCCGCTACCAATGTCCATCACCCTAGCCCTGCCCAGGTTCTTCAGGAACCTTCTCTATCAGTCATCCCAGTCCTCCCAGGTGATTTGCCCCTCAAACCTCCCTCCACCCCTAGGTTTCTCCCATTTGCTCCCTGTCGTCCCTCATCACTCCCTTGAAACTCCCCCATTGATTACCTTATGTTCAAACCCCCAGTTATTGTATTCTTTATAATCCCTTCCCGAGCCTGGCTCGACGCCATTTGCCACTGCCTCCGTTCAGAGGTAATAAAAACTTCTGAACAGCAGGCATTTGGCCTCTCCCTTCCTCTTGCCTCGGATCCCTCACAGGCAAGCACTTTGCCAGCAAGTCTAACCCACTCTTCGTGGGTACGGACCAGTGGCGAGCTGGGCTCCGCTGCTGGGTTCTCAATCACCCACCCACTGGGTGGATTGACTGTACGTGAGACCCCCACATAACCGACAATAATGACAAGCACCTACATGGTTATTGAAACTGAGAAAAAAAGGAATTTAAATACCATTATCATTTGCTCCAGTAAAGGCAAGCTGTAAGTGCAAGTATGTGTCTGACAAATTACATTGTGCAGCATATGTGTTTTTATAAATCTCCAGCTCTGACATATTTTTAATTGAAGGAAAGTTTATAAATTTCAGCAACTTCTGTCCAAAATAAGGAGATTTCCATTTCAGAAAGATGGAAGTACTTGTGTTTCTCAATAAAATAAAATAAAATAATAAAATAAAATAACACCCTTCAATTTAAATTATAATAGTCATGAAACAAAATAACACTGGTGCAGGGTTGTCTGTACTTTCCAAACATTTTAGAAAAGAACAGAATCGTAAATGGATGAGGAAGAGTGAAGCAATGCAAAAGAAGGTACAAGACTGTATCAGGTGTAGGTGTCCAATGTTTGCAGCTAGGGTACTTAAAAAAGGGTAGAAAACACCAGAAGGGGGAGGAGGAGAGAAAAAGGAAAAGAGGAAGCTGTGTAAAACAGGATCATGGACACTGAACTCAGAGATGAAGGGGCAGGAGGATGTGTCCCGTGTCAAAGCAGGTGTACACTCTTCATCCCATGGAGATGAGCCCATGCTGTAGCAGTTCATGAAGGACTGAATTCTGTGTGAAGAACCGACGCTGGAGCAGGGGAATTATGTGAGAAGGAAGCAGTGGCTCTATTACAGACAGAGTGCAACCCTAATTCCCCATCCCCCTGCACCATCATGTGCGGGAAAGAGGCAGAGAAGTCAAGCTAAGCCTGGTGAAGGGGTTAGGGAAAGATGTTTTAATTTTTGTCTTTGTATCTCAGCATCCTACTCTAGTTTTAATTGGCACTTAACTAAATTAATTTACTGCAAGTTGGAATTGTTTGGATGGAGACAGTACTTGGTCCCTGAGCTTTCCCACTCCCTGTTCTCCCCATGCTGCGGTGAAGCAGGGAGAGCGGCGTGGCCGCGCTCCGAGGCTAACCCACCACTCAAGGTCACACCCAAGGTCACACAACAATTCACACCAGCAAAGCCAAGAACAAAAACTGTCTCTCTGCTTTCCCAGCCCCGTTTACGTTACTGTCAGCCAGGTCTCCAACCTCCCTCACAGCTGCAGGAGAACAGCTCAGTGCATACAGAGTTCCGCAGGAAACAGCAGCAAGGTACACGGAGCAGCCAACAAGAGCACTGAGGCTGTGACTAATCCCTGACTTCAAAGGAAGCGTTGCGTTGGCACAGTACCGCTGGGGCTTAAGAGACCTTGCAATTATTTCAGTAAGTACTTTGGCACTAGCCACATCAGTAACATTTCATGCAAATAGCATCTGCAGAGTGTCAAGGCATGTCAGTATCATATTACATTATTTTTACACTCGGATTTGTTGTCTGCAGTTTGCTGTAAACACCCAGCTGCTATAGAAAGCAAACCTTACACAACAGAGTAAGGAATTTTTTTTTTTCTTTCTATTACAATTTTCATATGCCTTTTAAGCCATTCTCTGACTTAGGATATAGAAATTTTAATTTTTATGACAGAAAGTTTAAAAGTATTTTCAGTCTGAATCAAAAGGGACAGAAAATTAACCACAAAATATATTTGTATGTTTACAAATCAATTTAGATAGAGATATATTTAGAGTAACTGTAATGAAATTTCACCAATATACCTACAGCAAGGTATATTTCTTCTGTGGAAGAAACCCTCATATTTATACTGGATTTTGGAACTATTCCAATTCATGTTGGAAAATGTTGCATTCATACTAGAAGAAAACACAGCTTTTTTTTTTTTTTTTTCCTCCTCTCTAGCCATTAGCCATGCTAAATGTGCCCGTTCTGATTCAACACATTGTCAACAACCTCCACAAAATACCCTATCACTATCTATATATATGGAAATACACAGGGCTTCCAAAGGACTTGTAAGTATCACAATGGCATGGACAGGTCTTCCAGTCTAAGGTAATTTTTTGGCTTTTTTGATCTGTAAAAGTGACACATAAGGACAAAGCAAGCATAAATCTACCGTGGCACTCAGTTGCAAATGGTCAATGACCACATCAATTGTCTAGTTTTTTTCTTACCTTTCTGTGCAAGCAGAGACGAAACCGGTTACTCTGCTAAGGAAGTTGTCAGGCATTTATTATGAATGCCACATAATTTCACGATCTGTTCGTTTTAGCACAGTGTGCCTTACTGTTAGGGCATAAATGCTTGAACATCTTTTTGAGGTGCACAAGTGGTAGCAACTTATCCCATGGCAGACAACAATATAAAAAGTATATATAATTTTCTACTGAAACTACACTACTATGAAAAAAGCCAAAGTGATCCACTTTTCCAGGCTGTTTACAAAAACAATATGGGTTGCAATGGAAGTAACACTTAAGAAGAAAATAGAAATTTTGCGCATTTTCCTTTCCCCAAATAAAAATGGCCACTTAACTTTTTACAGAAGTATTTACATAACAAGCATCTGCAGTGCAAGGTTATTACCAACAGTAATGTGTGGTCTCCCTTACAATGTGATGAAACATCAACAGAAACTTAAAAGGTATTAGAGTATTTCTGAGGGCATATACTGGGATATGCAATCAGGAGATCTAATCTCTCTCACAATTTAAATATTTTAAGATACATTCTCAGAAGATTAAGAAACACAAATGTAATCTTGAAACTTTGATCTTGGTAGACTCCTCAGGCTATAGAAAATCTTTGATTTTGTATGCCTATAAAAGAGCTATGAATTAGAAGAGGCCATAGAAAAGTGGCAATAAAATCAAAAGACATTTGGCCGTGATGAATTTGTGCTGAGTTTACAAAAGAGAATGCATAGCCAAGACTTAGATAAGAGAATAATGTTGGAATATATGCTAATGTGTTGAAAAAGGTCTAAATTAAATGGTGATGAAGTTTTTATAGTAGAAGTGTAAGAAAAGGCATCAAAATCGAACCCTGTAAGTAATCCAATTATGATAATGTCATCTGATTTTGAATTTAAACAAAACTATATCAATTGCCCAAACACCTCTAGCAAAAAAAAAAAAAAAAAAAAGGATGTTGCTCTTTCTATTTCATTGATTGAAGTTCCTAGAAGTTGAGGTTTCACCTTGCTCTTCACAGGTGAAAAAGGGGGAGGGGGGAAGTTTTCAAAGTTTTTGTCTTTGTTCTTTTGAGTAAAATATAAATTTAATGGAGGAACATAAAATAAAGGAAAAGGTTTTCAATATCTGCCACTTGTATTCTATCAAATTATACTGTGAATTCAGATGTGACTCTATCCCCAAATACAGCTATAATATAAATGTCCTCTGGTCATTATTTGAAAGTTAAGCAATATCTAGGGTTTGAGAGATGGTGGTTGTCCAGTAGAGCTATAGAATAGTGATTTTATTTGCATTGAAAAGCATCCACAATCCAGCCAGGCCTGCTCACCTCAATGTGGAGTAGAAACACGTATTTGGAAAAGTCTTGCATCCTCAATGAAAGCATGCTCAAATGAAATGAACATTGGCTATCTGAGGATTTAGAGAAGCTTACAGAAAGATCAATTAATTTATATCAGAAAGGGGTAAAGAAAGAGATTAAATAGTATTATATAATCTGGAACTCTCTTGCTTGAAGCTTTTGCCTCAAAAAATTATTCCAGCTGTTGAGTGCATCAAACTGGCCAACTCTGTTTCCCTAAGCAGAAAATAATTTTGCAGCTTACCTGTTGCATGATGTTTTATCAGCTCACAAAGTCCTTTTTTAGTACTTTTTCTTTCAGCTGTTGGGATCAGCAAAGCTGCCCTCGAAGGGTCCTTCTTGCTCCTGGATGTGGTGACTGACTGCACACTGTGACCTTCTGTGCCACTCACGCTCTTCTTCCCTGTGCTTGTGTCACTGCAGGAGTGGGAGGGAGTGTGAGAGGCACAAGACCTAGGAGTTTCACTCACTCCCTCTCACTCTCACTCTCCACTTCCAGCTGAGTCACTATCCTGTCCCTTCCAGATGCACAGATTTAAAGTCAGTAAAGCAGCAGATGAAGAAGAAAATAATCATTTGTGCACAAGGCTGAGAGTGTAAAAGGAAATATTAATACAATCTTGCAAGGCATAAAACAACCACTTTTAGAGTCAGTCAACTCTTGCTACTAAGAAGAACTGGGATAAAAAACAGAGAGAAGTTTTTGTGCTTACAGGAGGAGTATCTGACAGGAAAACAGCTTATTGAAGAGGAGACTGGCTATAGAAACATTTGCATGACAGACAGCCTGGAGTGCCATTTTCCTTTTGATTCCTTTTCTTTCTTCTGTGCACCTGGATAGAAAAATAATGCATAGCTAGCTGTGTTCATGTCCCCAAGAGATGATGTGTGTTTGTCTTTTAACTCAGCTACAACAAACACGCCTTTCAGGAATAACATTTTTATGCGCCCTTTTTCTGTATTTGCAGATTACACTTGTATTTTACATGTCAAAAGCATGTAAAGTTTTTAATAATTTCAGGTTTATAAGAGAACAGATTGTTAAACTAAAAAACTTTTCCTTTTTCTTTGGGATAAACTTTAACTTGTCTTTTGGTAATTCTGCATTTATCTCCCTTTCACTGAAGAAAGGTCAATCAGAAAGGTGTTGTGACACTGAATATCAACACTACTTAGTAAGAGGCAATTTTTGTCCTTCTTTATCACTCTTCTTATGTTAAGTGCCCTCAATTATTTTAGTGGAGATTCTGAATGAATGGAAATTCGTTTAGTGGCCAGGTAGTGTGAGCTATGCAGAGCCTGGCAGTGAGTGGTTATTTAAAGCTGAATGTTGGTTTGAGGTCCAGAGGCCAGTCCGCCATTCATGCCAAATTGAGCTAATCAAGCAGAAACACTTACTCAGCTTTAGCAAAAAAGTAATCAAGATTGACAAGTGAAATACATTACCTTTTTTGTCTAAAAAAAAGTCAGTTAGTTCTTGACTATCTCAACAAACAAACCTTCTGTTCATGTTTTTCTGTATTTCTCTGAGTTTTGTGATTTCTCTCTTCACTTAAAAGTGCTTGGCATGAAGTCAAATCCTATCAGTATTGAGCAAGGTGGAGTACCATTACCTTTAAAAGGAGACAACAGACAACTTCGTGATGGAAAAAACTGTTGACAGTGCTTAAAGACTCTATTTCAATAAGTCACACAATCTTTTTTTTCTGCTTTTAATTATCATAGGTTTTACTTCCCATAGTAATTCACAAACATTTCTCCATGACTCCAGACAATTTTCTGTGATTTTTTAGAATAACAAATTTTTTTTCATCACTGTGGATAAAGTTTTTCCAGCATGAGAAAAAACTACTAATGTTATAAGATTGGTCGCTTCGAACTTTTCATGTAGCTTTGTTTTTTTCTTAATTGCCTGGTGTTACTGTCTTTTGAAAGAGTACTGGATATTCAGAACACACTCAGTTCCATGTCTGAGCACACATCTTCATTATCAAGTGGGATGGCGGGCTGCCACGGTTATGCTGAACATAATTTGAAGGGAGATGAACATCACAGATGGCCATGGAATCTGCACGTGCAAATTAGGAATGAAAGATGTGGTCTGTATCTTGAAGTGTAGTTTAAAGCATTACGTATTATTTTGCAAAGATACTTTGGAGAAGACATCTGGAGCACAGAGTTTTCAGGTACAAATATTAACAAAGAACAGCTTGGTACTTTCATCCAGGACCACTAGTTCTGACAGGACTGAAGGTAGTATGACATAAAAATTTTAGTCAGAGCTGTGATTTAACCTGGCAGGGCGATAAGCGCCATACAAATGTTTGCTCACAGGAGGAGAACTGGGTGGGGAAAAAAAGTAAAACTATCCAGCATTATGTCATATGGTGTGGAATATGCCTTTGGCCAGTTGGGATCAGCTGTGACAGCTGTGATTCTTTCACAGATTCTTGGGCACATCTAGACTCCCTGCTGGCAGAGCAGGAGGAACTGAAAAGTCCCTGATTTAGCATAAGCACTGCTCAGCAACCACTGAAACACCACTGTGTTAGCAATGTTATTCTTATACTCAATCCCAAACACTGCGCTATGCCAGCTACTAAGAAGAAAATTAACTCTATCCCAGCTGAAACCAGGACACCCACATAAGAAATACGATGAACAAGCACCTAAAGAAGAATCGCAAATAATTTTAAAGAGAATGCATACATGCAATACTCCCTTGAAATTATGTTGCCAAATAATACACCACATTTTTTGCAAATGCTTCTCAGTTCATAATTCTTTTTAGGCAAAAAAGCCTAATTTTGAAATAATTATTAAGTGCCATTCTGCTTGTTCTTTTTATATGGTGAGTGATGCATAGAAGAACTGAAAAGAAATTGTAAAAAGTGGTAGGCTCATAGGAATAACTACTGTACTAAAGGGAATTTAATAAAGAGACTGAGAAATAGGCAGAGAAATACAGCTTCAAGAACAACTTGGCTTTCCATGCAGTTTCAGAGAGAAGTTTGTCTAACTTGCCCTTGTACAGAAAGTCAAAACCACCTAAAATTATAAAGTGTCTCCTGCTATAAAAAAGAATTAATTCCTCGCAGAATGTGTTGATCTCTTCCCATCCTTTTCTGCAGAGAACTTGAGAAATCATCACTGTTCCCTCACAAGACACATTTTTGCTTGGGGCGGAGTTGTCCAAATACATTCTCCTTGTTGCTCTCCTTGCGACTCTCTGCACTGTTCTTTCTTCAAAAAGGAGCACATCCTCCAGCTGAGTGGGTAGCCCCCAAAAAGACAGCACCATTACTTCCCGTAATTCATCATAACCCTACCAGTAAAGTACCAAAAAAGAGGGTTTGTCTTTTTAACGCTGTCATCATGTTATTTTTTTGAATGCTTGACTGCCTTTTAAACATTTTCTGATCAGTGACTGAAATCATGAATGACAATATCTTTTTAACCAATGTCTGGGAGAGATCATCAAAAGCACCTCAAGACATGAAAATTTCTCAGAGAATAACTGATTTCTAACTCATTATATTTTAAGTAATTGTAAAGAGTGTAAAGAGTGTCTTGGAGACTACTCTAAGTCTTGGTATGAAGTCAGCACAAGTAAAATCTTGCTTCACCTTCTTCCTTAGTAAGCTTTGACAAAGAAGAAAATAATATTAAACTGACTATCAAATCTTAAAAATATTTCTGCTGTTTTCATCCTGTCATTAACTTTTTTAATTGGTTGATTGAATTTATTTATCACGAGATTTACACCCCGGGTTTTGAAAAATTGCATTATCTTTATTATGAGATCTTTCTAAGGATCAGAGTTAGGTTGATCAGCCAGTTCTTTTCTAGCTCGTCTTTCACAAATGCCATGTCATGGTTTTCATGAAACTCATTAGTAGCTAATCTTAGTTAGCTAATCAGTGAGAGAAAATAATAAACCTTCCACAGGTAGTGGCCTTCTTTTGCCATTAATGAGCAGCAAAAAATGCTGGAGGATTGCAATTTTTGTTGGTGGTAGGTACTTTACACTTGATAGTTAATATATTTACATGATTATACAATGGAATTGTTTGTGCATCTGAGTTAGCCATGAAACCTTAGAAAGTATATTAAACCCTGAGAAAGAGGAAATGAGTTCATGATCATTTATATTTAACTACACAAACATATAGCACAGTAAACAGAAGAGACCAGACTGATGAACCACATTCTTCAACCTTCAGCTCAGCAAGTCACAGTGGACAAATCTCATTCCTTCTGCCTAAGTGCTAGGGAAGGATCTCCCCCTCTTATCCTGTGCTGCTCTCCTGCTTGCCTGCTTTGACTTGCATGTGGATCCCCACACCACCTATCCTCCCTGGGGTGGCTGCTGCTCTCTTTGCCTCTGGCTTTACCAGGTGCAGCATCCAGCCAAGGACAAGGACAAGGACCACAGCTGTCTGTGTGTTACATATCAGGGGGATTGGTAAAGGAGCTTTTGGAAACACTGAGCCAGCAGCAGCCTAGCTCAAAACCTGACCCTGTAATAAATCCAGGAAAGCAGATTATGACAATGCAGAAATAAATTTATTTTAGATGAAGATAACAAGTTCTCAATATATTGCTGTGTTCTAAATTTACATACAAAGAAAAACAGTGAAGGTTTATTGACGAATGAAAACACTTCTGTTCAGCAAAGAAAAGAAATGAAGTCAGAAAGAAAACCTCTCATTCACCTAAAAATGAAAAAGGTACAATTCTGAAAATATAATCCTGTGAGTCAGATAAGAAGCAATCTAATGTGACTGTTCAAATCTAGTAAATACTTCTGCAGGGAGGTACAAAGGGAGAAAAGCACAGTAAAGCCACAGGTCAAAGGAGGCACAACTACCTTCATCTAAATGAGGGCAAAGACATATTGACAGACAGACATAGTGAGAATAATTGGAGTAAATTTGGACTATTTAAATAAAGGAGCAAAAATACATGTAAAGGCAGTCAATGACTGGGACAAGACAAAGTCACCTATATCACAAACCAGATAAAAATAATTTATTTCTTACAGCTTGGCAGACATTTGGGATAAGAAGCTACAAGACAGACACAAACATCAAACAAATGAAGAAAAAAAAAACCACTAAAACCCTCTACACTTGGTAAGACTCAGAAAGGCTTTACAATGTAGCTATTGAGAACATCTCTAGGGTTAATGTGGAAAAAAAATAAAGATGCAGATTTGAACTCCTATTTTTCAAGGAAAATTATTACTCTAGTAATTGCCCATTGAGTAATCTCTGGCAATTTTCCCTAAAACAATTGATAGCAGCTGCCATTACTAGCTACAATAAAAAAAAACTAGACTGGATAAAAAAATTCATCTAGTCCAGAATGGCAATTGCATTCCACTGTAAGAGTAATCTTAATTGTGTCCTGCTGGTTGTTGTGTGCTATTCTGTGTTTTCTTCTGCACATCACCACTCTCAAATGTTTTTTTCTTCTACTTCCTTTTTGTTTTTAATTGGACTTGGTATCGTGGCATCTTCCAAAAAAAAAAAAAAAAAAAGAAAGCAACAGCTGGTCAACTGTGTTTAAAACCAGTACTTGGAAACATAAAGTGATGTAGAAATGCCAAAGATTGTATTTCTGTCCACTGCATGTCTGCAAAGTTGAAATGTACTAAATCTGGCAATTAAAAAAAATAACAAATAAACAAGAAACAAAGGACAATAAGGCAACATGAAAGCAGAGACACAAATGAAAAAACCTATATATGGGCTATATGTTGTGGCAGCAGATGAATGAGAATTCTTCTTTCTGGCCACAGAAAACTTTAAATTTTTCTGCATCTGTATTTTTTTTTTCTGGCATGTCAGTGTTTTTTCTCAGATAAAAAACAACAGAAAATTGAAAACAAAAATTCAAAAAGCAGCTTCATCACTTACCCCAGATGTTTCTTCACATTGATTCATCTGATTGCTCTGTCACCCACGCTGTCCTGGAGGAGGAATACTTTCACCACTAGACTTTTGTGGGTCCTTTTTGAAGCTGTTTCTCTGTGTCAGTATATGTTTTATTTGCAAGGTGAGTCAGGATGGGAGGTCTTCAGCACCTCTGATATGTGCTTTATCTGCATTAGAGGGAATGTTGGTCTCTAGCAGGTGTCTGCCCATGGAAAGGGGGTTGGGACCAAATGATCTTTAAGGTTCCTTCCAACTCAAACAATTCTATGATTTCATGAAATTCAAAAATACTTGGAAAATGATGGATTTCTATGTATGTGTTTAACTGCAGAGGTAAAGTGTGAGCATATGGTTTTATTGCCCATGATTAATACCAAAAGTGACTATCATTCATCTATTCTGGTTCTAGTCACTGCTTTGTGAAAAGGAGCTACAGTCCCAAATTCCTTGTCTGCTGCTTCCTGGTGGCCCTTGTCAAAAAAACCATGGGCCAGGACAGGGTGATTTCCTTTGGTCCAAGGCTATTACTGTGTGTCAATAGGTTTTGTTCATTTGTTCTTATGGGTTCCCAAAATACAAATTCTGGTCAAGCTCACCATCTACCTAGCACTCCCTTATTTTTCCACCAGAAAGGTTTTTTTACCCCCTGAAGTGAATGGTACTTGCTGTAGATTTCCATAGATGTAATCCCTTCACTCTGCAGTAAAGAGAGCAGCAAAAGCAAAGAGAACACATTTGTAGCCAGTCCTTTCCCTCTGAACTTTATTTAGAGGGCACAAAAAGTACAAGAAAGACACAGTGTCAGAAAACTGTTAAGAGATGGGACTGAGTAGGAGCCTGAAATGTTCTGAGTCCTCCGCAGACTCCCAGCTCAATTCCATCAATACTGGATCGGTGGAAAGAACAGGGCAGAAAGCTCAGCGGTTTTAAAGCTCAGCGGTTTTAAAGCCCAGCCGTTCTCCCTGCTGAGGCGCTGCTACCTTGAAGCACTGTGCTAAGAAAGATGCCAACCAGGCAGGATTTTTTCACATTCATTTATCAAACTCTTTTTGTGTTACTTGCACCTCTGCTGCCCAGAGGTGAATCAAAGAAAGCAGGAACAGACTTTGCTATCAGCATCAGTCCATCACCTTCCCCTCCCCACCTTGCACCTGCATGTCACGAGGTATAATACCCTGATGTATTTTCTTTTCCCAACCGAGAATTCATATCTGCTACAAGATGAAATCTCTGGTTACTGCACTGTAGATCCTAAATTGCTTTCTTGAAGAAACAGCATTATGGGTAAATTGTTTTTCAGGGAAAAAAATAAATTGAGGAGGTAATGGATAACTTTTTTACTGAAAAGGCAAGTAGCCAGTACCTGCTGTGACATCAGACTGAAATCCCTTCAGCTCTTGAGCTGATGACTGTGTTCAAGACAGACAGCAATGCAAGAAAAGCGTCTCTGAATATCAGTCAAAGTTTATTACCTAAAATATAACCTGAAGTTTCTTTTCCTGAAGAAAAATGGTGGATGATGGATGGATTTTCAATGAGATGATGGATTTTCAATGAGAGTCTAAGGCAAATACACCTTTTCAGCTGGAGAAATACTTCCATATGGCTGTAGTTACACGACATGGGAACAAAATAAAAGCACTTGAACACTGCAAGAGCAACAACCAAGAAAAGCATTCAAATTGTGACAGACATTTCACCCAGGAGCAGCCATACTTCATCCACCACCACCATTTTACAACTTGCCTTTGCTCATTCCTGAAGTTGTAGTTTTGGTTTCACTGAATTACTAGAACCTCTTTACAGCAATTTCCATGCTTTGAGTTAGGTGTTTACTGCCAGTCCAGCCCAGGTTCTGAGCAAGCCATGAGTCTAAACTATTAGGTCAACATGCTTATGAACATACACAGAACTATAGAATTGTTTGGGTTATAAGGGACCTTAAAGATCACCTAGTTCAAACCTCCCTAGCATCACTTGAGCTTCAAGTTTTCTCCGTTATTCCTAGAATTAAGGGCATTCCCATTAGGACTCCATCATAAATTTGAGACCACCAAATATGCCTTTTGATCAATGAAATAGCTACCAGGAACGTAATACATTACCTTTTAAGCCATGTTAGATGTTTCTAGTTTGTGATAGACTGTTGTGATCAACCAGAAACATCTCAGTCCTGGCTCCTTTACTATTTGTTCACTTAAGGTACTTATTTATACTTCCAAAAATAATTGTATTTTTTTTATTAAGTAAAACAAATTCTGCAGTGATACATCCTGCATTTTTCATTGTTTTGATTACTGTGCATAATCTCCTATTAGCTGATCCAGCACTGGAAAACAAAGTAAAGTTGAAGTTCCTACTCAAAAAAAAAGGTGAAGGAAGGAATTTTTCGAAAGGGATTTACAGTTGTAAAAGTAGAAGGTATTTCTACCGTCTGTGAAGCGTAAAAAATGTGTTTGTCTCCTTTTTCTACAGCAGATACTATTTTTCTGCCTCTGAGTAGTTTTTCCTCTAGAAGAAGGACATTCAAGAATATAGCCCCATGCTTACACTCCTGCACCATGTAAAGTTATTATGCAAAGAGCCTAAGTCACTTGATGCAACTCTGTTTCTAATCTGAGTTTGATTTCAGGAGAAAGAAAACAAAAGTAGGCAGAATATTAATAAACAGATCTTCAGTATCTCAAGATCACCCTAATAAGCAACCAGTGCAATCTGAAAACCTGTTTCCTTCAGGTGAATACCAACATTCAGTTTAATTAATAAAGTTCAGCTGCAAGCCAAACCATTACAGACATAATAAATCATAGAATCACACAATAATTTGGAGTGTAGGGACCTTAAAGATCACCTAGTGTCTGTCTCTTGTACCATGGGCAGGGATGTCACTTAATAAAATTGTGCGTTGGAGTTCAGGATCAAACGTGCATTTTTTGTGTTGAGCAGTGAGGAGTTCTATATGCATAAATATCCAGACTTCTCTTCAAAGAGGTCAACACTACTCTTATTTCCTCTTTACCTAACATAGATTGTGACCTTCTAAGTGTTTCTAATAGTCTCCCCATTGATGACAGTCATTTCGGAATAGATCAGGGTACCTAAGAGTTTTCCTACTCAGCCTCTGCCTGCTGTTTACTTGATTCTAACTGGACTAGTTAAGCTGATCAGTGACACTTTAATCCATTCATGAATGTACTAGTTATATTTCTTTTTCGATTAGAAGGGAGATGTACATTGGAGAAACTTTCCAAGTACAAAACAGTCCTAAACCAGAGAAGTATATGTCTCTTATCAACTTAAAGCAAGCATAATAATTAAAGATTTCAAAATAGATAAAGGGCTTAGAACTGAATTTTAAATTAGTTCTGATAACACGAATACTTATTAAGATTTCAAATAGCTTTTTTTATGTGCAACTTTTTGAAGGTCAATAAGCAATCTGTTTTCAGAGCATTTGAAAACTATAAAACAATTACTTTTTCTCTAAAATAATGATATAATCAGTCAATCAAACAATTGTTATCATGACTATCATGACAGTCTCAACCAATTGCAGTTGACATCAGTTTTACTCACAGATAGCTTTAGTATCTATCATAACTAATTTTATTCAGAGAACATGGGAAAAGACCTACGTTTGTTTCCCAGTCACTCCAATAGCAGACATCTCATGCAGGTGTGTTGTGGATCACAATCACAGGGTAAATATCATTTTATCTCAAAGTTCACCTGAAGACAGGAGTCGAATATAAGAAGTATGGTGAGACTATCAAGTATGGTGAGAATCAAACAAAGTAGATTCAACTGAAAGGACACTATGTGGAAAGCAAAAAAGGATCACTTGCTTTTAGATGTTAATCTTTCCTTATTGCTCTGCTGAAGACACACGGACTACAGAAAAGTTCAACACTTCAGCTATGACACCCTCATCTGTCACACATAGCTCTTTACAACACAGTGCCAGCACCCATCTCAGTATTTATTGCCTCACTTTCTCAATTTGTTTCTCAGATCTAAACCAGATGCAAATTAGCATTAAAATCTAGAGCCACTGAGAATCAAGGAAAGAACTCCAAGTTTAGTGGACAATGAGCATGTAAGGCATATCTTATTTTATTTCCATGATTTTTATCCACCATTTCAGAGTTCAGGAGGATACACAAAACACCATATTGTGTTGTGGTTAAGTGAAGCTTTATTCATGTGTAAAAAACCATAAGTTTCCTATGCCCTCACACTTGGTACATGTAGGCACCACTTTTGATCAGCAAACTCAAAATTTAGCATAGGTAGAATTCAAACACCCTTATATCTTAAGAGCATCTGAATTACGAAGTCAGGACAAATGTAGTCCCACTCTTTCCTTCAATGGTGTTTATGCTGTTTTCCTGTCTAAAAGCAGATGTCATCAACAGCAATTGTATCAAAGACTTTTTGAGTATAATATTTACAAGCTATTCCCTTTATTGTTTTGTTAGCAGCTTCTCTTGTACATATTAATTACTTCAGGCCTCTGCCAACATATTTTAATATCCCAGCACAGCCTCTTTCATGTGAAATGTCAAAGACTGAATTCAAATGAAGGATGACATTTCTGTTGGCATATTTCGCGACTTTATCCTCTAGAAACTTCAGCTGAGGAAAACTATAATATTTATAACATTTAAAGAAAAAAATGTTCACTTTTTTCATAAAATTGCTAGGTGACTAAATTATCTTTGTGAGGCAAAAAACCTAAACAATTCTGATATGATGAAAAATGGCAGAAATTAAATTTAACTCTGGCTTTACTTGCCAACAGAGCACAACCAGAAAAATAATAAAATATATCACATACCTCTGCCATTTTTTTTCCTGATTACATTCTTGGGCAGAATGCATTAGAAAGCACTTCTGCTTCTCCTAGACAGTGTTGACTGCTTTAGACTAAATTGCTCTTGTTGGCAGTTTTCTACACGCGTGCCAGGAAGCAGTAAGTGCAGTCTGTTCTACCAGGGAAGGTGAACCAGGGCTGACGTCCCAGAGGTGGCAGAGGCAGCAGGCCACTGTGGACAGCACAGGTCCATAACATCCAGATGGACTACTTTTTTGGAGGGTAGAAGAAAGTTATGAGAATAAAGATGATTGTTCACAGATTTGGGTTTTCTATATGAAGCAGCTCCATGGAAAACATTTTAGTGATCCCCAAGTTGAAGAACACTGATAAGTATTAATCTTGTGAGAGTTTTCTCTTGAATACTTTTTCTTGTGGTCTTCTGCATGGGCATGTTATAATAACCATACAGACTTCTTTAAATTTTCTCCGAATTGAAAAAATCAAAGCAAAAAAAAACCCCAAGCCCCCCAAAAAAAGAAAAAGCAAACCTCAAATTAAAATTATAGATAAGTTTGGTCTGCAACAACTTAAATAGTCTTAGAGGAAATAATCTTGAGATTGATTCAAATGAATATTTATTTTCTTTGTTTTTCTCCTCTGGGAAGTCTTCATGTTGCTAGTGTTTAAGAGAAAAAGTGCAAAAAATACAAGAGCTATTCAAAGTGTTAAAAATGGTAAAAAAAACAGGAGCATGAAGTGACAAAGTAGGACCTATCATGAGAAAAGAGGACTGAAACACATACTTTTACTGTAATGCCTTAGACTTATGGAGTAGTAGAACTAGAACTCTGATGAGCTGGGGGAAGCTTTGAGAGTCAATTAGCCTATTGGATTCTTCAGAGCAGAAAAATTATTGACCAGACATAACAACTATGTGAACCCTGCTTAAACTGAAGAATTGCATAGTTACAAATTAATATCCTGAACACCATTGTCATTTTATATACTCCATTAGCCAATTTCTGGATTTAATAAGTCCCTAGATAGTTAAGCATAACTTAAACATCACTTGGTTTATTTTTATAACACAGACTGTATTTTCATTCTGTGTATTTTCTTAATATTTTTAGTCTTGTCTTGGTACCTGCATAATACACAACAATAGAATTGACATTTAGTTTTCACTGGCTCTCAGCAGAACTCAGAACTCATCTCACAAGTCATTTTCTAGTAACTTGATCAGGGACGAAACTCCAAATACAGAAGATGAAAAGTTCTGTCTTACCAGCCTTGGGCACTCTGTAAATACTACTTCTAGAATAATTCTCTGTCATTTATCTAGGATAGTCATGAAACGTATTGCATATATGCAACTGAATAGAAGAAGTAGAAAAATCTGAATCACAACACAAATGTTAATAAAGAATCACATAATTTTTTTAATGATAGTTCAGAAAGATTTAAAAATATGTACTTAGATTAATCAAAAGGTCATATGTCTTATTTAAGATCCTGAGGTTTATATGAAGTAGATGTTTAGTGACCAGTATCCATTTTTTAAGCAATTTTCTTGTCACTGCTCTAAATATTTTATAATAAGATAATATATAATTTATAATATGAAATAATAAGAAAGACTCTATTCACTTTTCTGTATTTGGTCTCAAAAAAGCCTATATTCCTTATATTAATTTTAACGGACATAAATTGGACATAGCAGAATTTTGTAGATAAGCATATCTATTTTGTTTTCTATTGCCATTGATTTTTCCTTGTTCAGTTGATATTAATAAATTCCACTGCTAATTGATTTTGATGCCTTCCTATTCTTAGAAGACAGTGATCAGTAGAGTGGAACTTCAGTGAGCAGCAACACCACATTGTAGTCAGAACAGCAGTAAGTGATGGTATCCTCGGTTTTTCAAAGACCATTTGACTTTGATATTCCTTTCAGAGTTACAGAGTAATATTATTTATTATCAGAGTTATATATATATTATCTGTGTAATTAATTGTATTTGTTCATCCACTTTTCAGCATGTTTACAAGCTAAGCATCCAATATTGCAAGCACTGAAACATACAAATAGACTTTGCATAATACATTAATAAGGTTATATTTTAAAAATCCCTCATATTCCTGAAATAAAAGAGCAGGACATAAATGGGGCTTAGGCCAGAAAGCAGAAGGGTAGTTCTGGGCAGCAGTGCCTGCTTTCTACCTGAACAGGGCTACCCATAGCATATCTCCTTGTCTCAAGGGACAGGCAGAGTGCTCCTCCACCACCTGGCTCGTGCCCTGCCATGAAGGCAAGTGCAAGTGGTTGATTGTCCTGGGTCGGCTACGTGATGCCTGTATCCCCAGTCATCTGTTCTGTTTAGGCGGGATAATAAGTTTTACACCTTTAAGACTTGTTCCGAGAGCGAAGAGGGGAGAGAAGAAGTGCAGAGTTTGTTGTCAGAAACTGCACATCCTGCTCCTGGACTGCTGTTGTCTGTGGACAGACAGACAGCAGGACCGAGCTCTCCTTTGCTTTTAGTTAGTTTTTAGCTAGCTGAGGCAGAGAAGTTCCCTGGACTGTGGGTTTTCTTTCTCTCTGGACCTGTTTAACCCTGCTCTGGACTGAACACCCAGCAGAGCAGCGGCAGCTCGCACCTGAGGCCGCCGGGCTGGGCCTGGGCCGCGGCGTTTGCAGGCCTGAGGGACTGAGAGAGACTGAGAGAGACTGAGAGAGACTGAGAGAGCCGGGCCACAGCCACGGAGGGACTGAGAGAGATGGAGAGAGCCGAGCCACAGCCACGGAGGGGCTTTCTGAGTTTGGCATCTCTTTTGGAGCGGAAAGAGGTTTTATTGTTTAACACAGTTCATTTTCTGTGCCCGTGAATGCTTTGCCTGTTAAATAAACAGGTTTTTTCCACTTTTCCCCAAGGAAATCTTTTTCCCAAACCAGCTGGGGGAGGGACCACTTGAATTTGCTTTTCTAAACCTTTTAGAGGGTTTTCTCCCAAAATTGCCCTAAACCAGACATTGATCCACAGCACCTGTGACACCATCACCACTGGCAGCACAACCTACAGACCCCAAACACAACCTGGTAACTTGCTCTTCTCACAGCTCCTTGGGAACTACCAAAATGTCAAGAGGAATCTCCTGTGAAAGGTTCAGGTGAGTGTTTATGAGTCTGCAGGAGAGGAACTGCACACCAGAGGGGTTTTTGTGGGCAGTGTGTGCTCTCAGGCAGCTCTGGCACAGACTGTCCTGGGCTTTGCAGCTGGCTGATTCTCTTCAAGGCATGAAGCATCAGGCATGCATGCAACTGAACACCCTACCTCAAAACCTCTTTTATGTTTCTAATGTATTATTCTCAATATTTCACTCACAAGAGTATTCAGGATCTTAGATTTATTTTGTCCTGCCACTGGAGAATTATTTCTTCATGTAGACTTTCACTTCGACCAACATTCATTTCCCACCTCTCTTCTCTCTTTCCTCCTTTGGTTTTTTTGAGCTCCATCTCCATACATTTGCCGCATGGAGTTTTGCAGCTGCAGCATATCAATAACCTCACAGAAGATCCTGCATGACTGATTCACAACCATTGCTGAAAATCAAGGACAAAGAACTGAACTGACAGATAAAAGTAAATGCAATTTTCCATTCCTGCTTGACAAGCAAGCCAACCAAATGGCTCATTATCCAAAAAGAGGTATTTAAATTAACTGGCAACATCTAAAATATAAATAAATAGGAATACACTGATCTGCTTAGAACAAAAATAGAACAGAAAAGACTCAGTAGTTCATCACTATATGCAGTCTTCAGAGCTGAACATCTGAGATGACTACTTTCAATCCTGAAAAAATACATACCTCAAATCCAAAATAGGAATGATGGACCAAATATTATGTTCTTGACATCAACATGTTTTCTACACAAAAATCCCAGAACACCCTGAACCCAAGCTATAGCATCTATGTTTCTCCTGTGCTATCAAAATAATAATGAAAAACTGTGATCAGTAAGACATCAAACAAACCTTTCAAAGAGGTTGTCTATGCTCCCTGTTTTCATTTGCCTTGCTTCAGACTATCAAAAGTCTTTTCTTCTTTCTCCCTCTTTCTGTTTCACTTAAAACTAGTAAGTTTTAAGTTTTAACCTATAAAGAGAAATAACAAAAGCTGGAGGTGTAAATTTCTGTACCAATTGATATATTTTTAAAATGCTTTACTGGCAGACAGATATTACATTTTATTTCATAACAAAATGTTCTCACAATCCTAAAAATTAGAAATTTCAATTTTAATGCCTGTAACCCCTACAAACCTCAGACTACGAATTTACAGTCTCAGAATTTACAGTCTCAGAACTGTAAGTTTAATAATTGTTCATTCATCATTATGACTGGATAGAAGCACAAATACTCTGCTGAAAGAGCATCCATGTTTGGAAAGCTTAAGACAGGACATTTTGGAACTTCTCTTGAGCGATATTGATGACATTTTGTTGTGTATAAAATCCTGAGGATGATTCTGAAATATTTTAACTAGTACAGAATAAAGTTTGCTGATAAAGGAAGATATACAGTCATTTTTATAATGAAATTACAAAAAAAAAAAATCTATGCAATCTGCTGCGTATATCTCCCGGTGTATAAAAGACGTCTGTGAACTTAACTCTAGCAGCACTACGAATTTTTCCTTGACTCTTGCATGTTTTGAATTAAATATGTCAGGATACATATTCCTGTGTGTCCAGTAAGTATTTTCTGTTATCAGATAATTCCTAATGTCTTCACAAAATTGTAAAATTACTAAAGAATTATGAGACTAGCATTTCACTAATTCTGAAAAGATTTTGGAAAATTAAAAATATTTAGGATTCAATGTGCCCTTCACTGTATTTCCATCTCTCTACCAAAAATGAAAGAGATTTAAGGAAAAATGTCATGACAACACTGTTATTTTGTAGGACTGAGGCCCATGATTTCTTGCAAATTGGTAGTAATACCAACAGTTTTATCCAGTGTTTGCAATGTGCATTTTACTTGAAATATCTCAAGCAGAATTAAGCTAATCAAACTTCAGGTCTCTCTTACCAACTAGAAAATTTTAATCATCAATTACTTGGAATTTTGATGCAAGAGCATAGATTAATCTGATGGAACTTAAGAATTAACTGTGGTATATTTCTAGAAGTTTCTTTTTTATACGAAAACAACATAAATACTGGAATTGGCTGTGATTTTGTAGGTAAGTCTAAAACTATCTTTCGCATATCCCAAGTGGTATGTTCATTTGGGAAAGAAAAAAAAAACCTCTATAATAGGTGGAATTCTGACAAGAATTGTACACAGATGTGTACAACATTGCAAAAAATAAAATCAGTAAATTGACCAGGCTCAGAAGATTTAACTAATTTCAAATACAACATCATCAAATTAGGCAATCTTCTTCCTCTGCTTCCGGAGGAACAAGCATAACAGAACTGCAGAAGGTCTTGAAGACTGAACCAACTGCTGTTCACACTAGAGTTTGTAAAATAAAAAAAAGTATTCTCTCCACTTGTAAAAAAAAAGTCTTATTTAAAGTGATATCTCTGGTTCTGTTCAGCATGCTGCTATGACAGTTATAAATATCTTACAATTTTGCCCTCCTACTTTGCCATTATTAAAAACATGCTCTAAAATTAAGTGATCTTTTAACTTCCGCTATTTAATTAAGCATGCTTTTTTGTGTGTGCTGTGTGGTACCTTATGATGTTGCACAAATAGAGAGCACTCTTTGTAACCCACTCATTTATATTGTATTTATAAATGTGCAGGAAAAAAAGAGAGCAACAGGATGGTTTTATCACTTAGTTTTCAATGTGCTTTGGAAGGCATTTTTCCCTAATTCATCCTTTGTCAGAACTGCACTGGATTATATCTGTTTAATTTCAGCCTATCATTAGATCAGTTCTATTTCTTGTTGGTTTTTATTTGTTATAGATAAACTGTCCATTTACCTCAGTAAGACATCTATGACAGTTGTGTTCATCTTCTAGCTGCCCCAAAGGAAGCACCAGTGACCACTGATCCTTTTGGTAAGTTTCTGCCCTGAGATAAGGCTCCAGCAGTCGCTTTTAGACCTATAGGTTCTTTCTGAAATGCATATATGCTTTGTAAAAAAGCTGTTCAAATTATCTGTATCTGTGCCTGGAGCAAACAAGACACATTTTCTTTAGGATCTGCTTCTGCCTGACTGCCCACACAATGAGCACAAGACTATTTTGTTGAGAGAATCAGCGCTTCTAAAGAACTTCACTTTCGAAAGCCTGTCACAGGAAAATAGAATTTACTTATTTATATATAAGAGTGTGTGGTTAGATGAATATTTGTTCTATTTGTTCTGCCATCAGGAAAAGACTAGCCCAGGTTAGGGATTGTTCACACAGATGTTTCAGGGGATACTTCTCACTCATGCAACTGAGCTAATATTAGAGTGTGTGTGTAAGACACTAATGATATTAACAATTACCCAAAAGCTTGCAGTTTTCATTAATATATTATAGGTAATGTAATCCCCAGAACAGTTTTAATTAGTGGAGAGAAAGTGTAAGAAAGCTGTTAATTAATTTGGTATAGACACAACACTTTTTTAATCCTTGTAAGGATTAAAAGAGGAAATAAGAAGGTAAGTAGTATGTTTTGTGGTTAATAGCCTTTTTCCCATCCCATAGTGCACCAATTCAGCTATATTTGTGAACACAACAGCACATACAAAACACATTTAACTCTGCTATGACATGAACTGATTCAATACTACTCTCTTCAGAATTCCTTAGCAGTGTGGATAATAAACAGGCAGAATCAAAGCAGCAGTTTCTGGAATTTCAGTTTTTCGAGTAGCTTGGTATTTATGATTTTTACCTAGATAAAGTTTTTTCAGCTATGTATAATCAAATAAAAATCACAAAGAAATCATAATTTGTTGAGAATATATAAAGGCACCACACATGATCAAATTCATTTTAATTTGCTCTGCTGAAAAATAGTGAGTCCTTCAGCTGAATAGCAGGACACTATGTTGTAGGTCTGTTTTAAGTAGTCCCCTAAGTGACCAGAAATTTATAATGTATTGGGAAACTATAATGAGTTTAGAAATTTATCAATGCCAGTTAATAAAATCTACAGTTTTGTAAACTGTTTTAAAGGCTATTGCAGGCATTTCTGATTGTACATGCATTACTGGAAGAGGGAGAATACAGGTACTTGGAGGAGCTGTCTGCACTGCTATAAGAGTCCCCACAAACAAAATTACCTTAGAGTAACTTTTTGGTTTTTTTTCCTAGACATTGCTCTGCCCACTGCCATTATCAGACTTAAGACAGTAGCATAGAACACGATAGTCATAAAATATTTTCCCAATAAAAATTAAAGATAAACATGTGAAGCTTCATAAATAGATTTGAAATCCAATGCCATTTAGAGACAAAATATTTTTAGACTATTTGAGGAAGCATAATTTCTATATATTCAGAAGTAACCATGGACAGAAAGAAGGAGGTAGTTTCTTGTTACCGATCCTCTTCAGTTTTGTTCCTTTTTCTTCTCTTTTTCTTCTTTTTGCTGATATGTGGGACCAATTTAAGTGGCAATTATCCATCTTTTTTTACTATCGTACCACAAAATACCAAGGAATAACAAAGTGAACATACAATTGTAAGCAAAAGGTCTCTCTTGTACTGCCACTGAATGAAAACCACTTGAGTCTTGGTTATGCACCCATTCATTGTGTCATTTTATGGTCAGTTTTAACACAAGAACAGTAAGAAAGTGTTTTTCCCACTTATAAATAAGTCATTATTCAAAAATCTCCTTTGTTTCAGAAACCTCTGGGTCTTCTTCTAACTACCCCTGAATTTTGTTAGAACCTGATTTTTTTCTAGTTTAAGCCTAAAAATTTCTGGTTTACAAATCAACATCTCTGAGACCAAAATCCACACCAAAACAGGCGCAGCAAGGGGCAGAAAGGACTGTTGTTCTGGTTGCATTTCTTTTGCCAAACTTAGAGTCTTTAAGTTCACTTCAGGACCAAGCTGAGGCTAGGGAGCACCTGCAAAAATATTGCTGCCTGGGAGGCACTGGCAAAAGTGGAAAAAAATCAGTACATGACACAGTACATAGTGTTTTACTCCAGAACAAGACAGACAAATTTTTTGCTTGAAGTATCACATAGTAATGCTACAGCTTAAAATTAGGGATATGTATATTCATCCTCAGGAAATCCCATATGAACCATACACTGGCTCACAGCAGTTGTTCACTACATTTTTAATTTTTGAGGAAATGTGGGCAAACACCTTCACGTTTCCTTCCGTATGGCCCCAGCGAACAAACAATAAGTGAGAGCATATATATTGCTAAGCTACCACCACTCTACAAATCCCCTGTTATGCTTCCCTCATAGATCAGAATTCATATAGAAATCTACTAATTTGCATCCACTAACGGGAATATTGTGGTAAATATACTTAGCAAGTGTATTGAGGCTCTGGATCTGATCACAGCCATCAAAGGCTCCATGCCTTTTAACAGGCTTCAAGTTCACAGCAGACCGGGAAGACCTTAAATCACCCTTAAGGTCACATTTAAGGTCACAGAAGACCTTAAATCATATTTAAGTGTGATTCTACAATTTCTGCTGCCAATGGGCACATCATCTTTGCCCTTCCAAATTCTTTCTCATTAGTCACAAGTGCAAGATACAGCACAGAGATGACTGCGGTAATTTTTTGGCGTAGTGCCTCAAATGAAACTTTCAGGCTAAGCCTGAAATCTATGAGTAGTAGTATAAACAATATTCATTCAGTGCTCTCATTAACTAACTACACTTTTAAATTGCAGCAAAAGAAGGACAATGTATCAATTGACCAAACTTATATTTAATGCATAGGCAAATGTAGCAAACCAAACACACTTGTAGAGAACACATAGATTTATGAACTGAAGTCACATAACCTTTCTCAGTCAAATTACTTCCTGCTCTATCAAAAGGATAAAAGTGCCCCGTTACTAAGTAAATTATTATTCACCATATCTAGAAGTAGTGAGAGCTGGTCCCCAAGTACTCATTCATGCCTTTATGTAAGTAAAAATTGTAGGTCATTACACTGACTTTTGGCATCCATTACATATATTTAAGAACTCCTGTGGTTATGAAATGTAATACAATAGAGAGAATTAGCTCTTTGCACATTTACTCAGCATTTAGCTGTCACTCATATAAAATAAAAGTAGAAGTTTATGGTAGAGTCTTACCTTGAGTGAAACCTCCAGAAAGAATCTGTTATAAACAAAAGTGTAACATAGGAGCGAGGTCTTAGGTTGCAATGCAAGATGTAATCAGAAGAATGCATTCTATCACCATCTGTTGAAAACCAGGTGGAGCAATGCTTTTTATGGCTTCCATGACCATCCTCCCTCCAGGGAGATATCTTCTGTTGATGGGCCATTGACTCTCACAGGATGACTGATAAAATTACATCTTGCAATTGTGAGAAGCCCCACCCAGAGGGAGGAGCCAAGCGTTCCTACTCAGATGAAAATCTGAGATTTGGAAGACCAGGGGAGCCTTTTTCCACGGATTCCCTGAGGAAGACCAGGCCCATCTACACCACCTCTGGACCTCCAGAGGAAAACTACACCATTCTACAGGGTCACTGCTTCAACAGAAGCACATCTGTCACTCCAAGAGGACAGTAGCCATCAATTAATCAGACCTCTATAAACACTCTGACCCACAGGGTGTCAGGTTATATTTGGATGCTGTCGGTGTTTTTTTGTATTACTGCATTTTTATTTTAATTTTACTAGTAAAGAACTGTTATTCCTATTCCCAGATCTTTGCCTGAGAACCCCTTAATTTCAAAATTGTAATAATTCGAGGGAGGGGATTTGCATTTTCCATTTCAAGAAAGCCTCCTACCTTCCTCAGCAGACACCTGTCTTTTCAAACCAAGACAACGAGGAACAATTTCATCCATAAAACAATTCACTGTAAGAACATTGTCATATTTCAAAATTATGAAATGCTACTTTATAACTGCCAAGTATACTCACCACACTTAAAAAACCAGAAACCTAAATGAAAGTGTTGCATCAGAGTAACCATTAGTAACCTCACCCTGCTTATTAATATGTAGTCAACACATAGAATTCAGAAGTTTATGCAAATTTTATTCCAAACGCTAGCAGTTGGAAAAAAAGTTGTAGTCAATTGACCAGACAGTCAGTGAAATATTTAGAGCAGGAAGACAGCCTGTTTTGCCACAGGCATAATTTCTGATTAGTTAGGTCATTAAAAAATTTGCCAGAACATGATGAGGAGCTCAAGCAGCAGTTTCCACCATAACAGAGGTACAGACCTTTTCCCCAAGAGAAAACAGCTTAAAAAGCCATTGTGATTAAGAAAGAGTTACACAAAGACAAATGTTTACCTCTCCCATCAAATTAAAACATTAGAACCTCTGTCTTCTTTTCGTTACTCCTTGTTGCACAGAGAAATTCCTCACAACATCCATCCTCAGAAGATGACCACAGGAGGTGCTGATGGGAAATGTCACATGCCCTCTTGCCTCTCATTCAAAACCTCTATCATAAATATGCAATCCTCACTCCTCTACTCCTATGACCACCAAGTTTTAAACAACATATTGTTTCACCATTGCCCAAGGGGTGATGGGAAATTTTATGTCTCTTTGTGCTATTCATGTTTCTTTTCACGGCTTAGAGTAGGTCTGCAAGTAAATAGACAAAGCTTAAAAGGGGAAAATGCAGACACAATGCAGCTGTCTTCCTAGTAATCTACAATAAACTATATTGGGATATTTTCCAGCCTAAAAATTCCCTCTGTGTAGAATATCATTAAAAGAGAAGACTTGTATCTGTCCAAATATTTTCTTTATAGGCCCTGTCCAGAAAATTTTGCAGCCTTTACAGAGCAGCTAATAAAAAGACTTTGACAGAGACGCATTCACTGAGAGAAGACTTTCTCTGATTTGGACGTCCGCCTTCAGAAAATTTATTTCATGTCAAAGACATTGTGATGTGATCTACCCTACCAAAAGCAATGTTGTCATTCAGCAATTACTTGTAGTTTTATGTCAGCAGGATAACATTCTATCAGTAGCTACAGCTGAACAATACATAATGGATGGAAAGAGCAATATCTGAGACTCCAAGTCCTCTCTGCTTCAGTAATCTGTATACAAATGAAGAATCCTTCCACTATGATTTCAAACCAACTTAAAGAAATGCAGCTTTTAGTAGTGTTGTGACAAACTCTCAAATTATGTACGTGTTTCTGCTATCTTATAACATTCTGGTAACCTAGTCAATTTCTTTAAACAGACCCATAGCAAGCTCTTTGAAGTTCTACCAGTTCTAAAAATTTTCAGCAGGTCATGAACAACATAAGTACAACAAAATTAGGGCTGGGTATTCAGCTGGGCACCTGCAGCAAAAATGTCAGAAATATGTTCAAGAAAATACTTAATGCAGTCTCGTCACTTGCACCACATTAGTCAGCTTTGTGGCAACACGAAAACAAAGTGACAAATTAATTTCTGTAATCTAAAAATTAAAATTATTTCTAAAATTATTTTCATTAATGCTTTCAAAATGCAACTTTCCAAAAGGTAGAAATAATTTCTCTCCTTCTTCTTCCAGGTTTTTTTATCTTTCAGGTTATCAAAATATGTCAGTTTTTACACTGTTCAACACATCCATTGTGCCATTCACCACAGCATATGTAATTTGTGCACACCTTGCAAACATACACTACAATAAAGTAATGAATTCAGAATTCCTATATAGTCAAATACTTACAAATATACCTTAAAAAACCAAATTAACAAACCTTGAAAGACCAGTTTTGTTAGAGAAACAAAGAAAAACCTATTTTCAAACCTTTAAGATTTTGCTTTAACTTGTAGGAGAAATATTGCTTCAGAACTAGGCACTAAGTAAGAATTAGGGTTATATTAATCTGAAACACCTTAAGATCTAGATTCAATCCAATTTATTTCAACTTATGCCACATTTGATCTTATGTATGATGAGCAGAATCAGAGTCTGTTATCATGTGCCATTCAAAATTCAAAATCTGATAAGTCTGCAAGCCGTACAACACCACCAGCAGCTTTCTCAAAAATTAATTCCAAGAAACAGCTTTAGGCACATTTCCTCACAGAATCACAGAATGTGTCAAGTCAGACAGGGTCATAGTGGTCCAACATCCCAGCTCAGGCAGGCCATCCTAGAGCACATTGCACAGAATTACACCGAGATGGCTCTTGAATACTTCAAAATATTTCAGAATCAGGGGAAAAAGCTGAGGATGGATACAGGATCATGAAAAACAATTATCAGACCAAAGAATTTTGAGAAAAGCTAAACTTTATATCTCTATTAAAGAAGAAATTCAGCATCAGCAGTCGTATAAGTTGATTTCCATTCATAATGTTTATGTCTGTGGAGCACTGAATACCCATTGTAAGAACCAGAAAACCACTTCTAAGAACGTGATGAGATACTCCAAATCAGTGGTATTAAAAACATCCTACTATGCGTAATGGACCCCTAGACAAGTTGAACTTTCACAGTGTGCACCCTAACTAGAAGTGTTTGATTTATGTCACTAAATATACTCAAGTACAGTTATGGTAATTCGTTTTTGAAAAAAACCATTAGTGGTAGCTGCAGCATCAGCCTATATAATACAGACAATTACCATACACGGTACTTGTGTGAACACACACCAGAAGTATTTAATAAGTTTAAAACCTTTTACTTAATTGAGTCCTTGCAAGACCTTGTAAGCAAGAATATTATAATGGCATTGAACTTCATCCCAAAGTTATTGATTTGTTTCTTGTCTGAACAAAAAGTCAGTGTAGTAGGCAACAGGCTGTAACAATTGGCTCCAACTCCATCCTTCCCATGTCCAGTGCACAAAAGAGTCTATTGCTGGTTAGCCAATCCTATGTTCAACAGAAGGCTGGCATGATTGTCCATTCCAGTGAGAGATTGGAATATTAATGGTTAATGACTGAAATAATTGGCCATTTACAGTAGCCACCCAGGTGCAGAGTAGGTGCGCACCCATCACCAAAGGGTACAGATGGGTGTTGAACAAGACAAGGGAAGAGGCTCATAAGAAGGAAGCCCTGCAAGGTGGGATAGTGGTTTTTATGATGCCAGCATCTTGATATCAGTGGTTCACCTGTGAAACTCCCCTCCAGGGAGGCACCCAGACATCCCCACGCAGGCCTGAAGGTATTCATTCCCACTCCTGAAGCGTCCCATGATCCACAGCACTACACCATTCTGAGTGAAACTTCCTGCCACAGGGGAGGCACCTGGGCATTACCACCAAGCCTGAACAGCTGACCATTCTCTTTGGAGAGACTATCCTGCCAAGTATGTTGCAAAAAGCAGAACAGAAGGCAATGTTACTCCAAGTATTTATTATTTGATATTGTATCTTCATCATAAATTAGAATTTTTCTAAATTTCTTGGCTTTTCTTCTCTCTTCTCACAGCTGTCAGAATGGATTTAGTTTGTAATTTCATTATGTCAGAAAATGGAAATATTTAGATGCTCAAGATAAATTCTAGAAAAAAATGCACAGCATTTTCGAAATATTTCCATTTATATAAGACAGAACTGAAAAACAAACAAACAAACAAAAAAGCCCCAAAGCTACCAAACTTCACAAACCACTAAAAAATATGATAATCATTTTGAGAGGACATTAAATTAAGCCCATGAGACTAGACTAATAATCATCTGACTGTTTTAATGGAAAGGCTTTTTCTCATTTTATGATGGCAGGAAGAGGTAGTATTAGCTTTTGTTGAAAGACTAAGATTGTTTGACAAGAGACATTTGTAATAAGCAAGCTATATTTTTGTTCTTATTTAACACTTATGTACAAGGGGAAGAAACAGAATAACACATTATGCCAGTTGATGTTTAAATATGCATTGCACATAATCCTGCTTGAGGGTGCATCAAATTGCACTTTTAAGAATAATTTAAAATTACACAGTACAGATTTGAGAGGAAATAGTATCATTATAACAGAGTAGGCAAGCATTTTAATACAGCTGCTGCCATTACTTCTGAAATGTTGCAGTCATTATGGAGATGTATGTATGTCATTTCCTCAAGACCAAGAAAATGACTGAAGTTTAGCAAAGTATTGTTAATAGAAAATTATTTATTCCAAAAGGGCAAAAACTTTGTTGGGTATGCACATTCCTTTTCCACAATAAAAGCAGTTCACACACTGTACATGGAGAAGTTTATGCAAGAAGGAGGGGAAATCTATTTCAATTTTTATCTTAATTCAGCCAAAAGTGAGAATTTTGTTAGTCAAGTATTGCTTGAGGTTTTTTCATAGTTCACCTTTTTTTACTGAAAGAGAAAATTCTAACTGGATTTATTGCTAGAAATTATTACTAATAAGAATTTTTTCATAATTCAGAAGTTATAGTTAAAAAGAAATCATTCTAATTAGGCATAACATTCAGTATTAATATTTTTCTTAATCATTATGCATTACATTGTCTCATCTGATAGTAAATTCGTAATTTTTTAGAACATCTTTAAAAGATAAGAAACTAAAGCTCAACACTGTTTGGTAATCTGGTTGGGAAAAATAGTCATCCTTGGCTGAACTTAAAATCCTTTCATATGATACAGGTCGTTGCTATTAATAATTATAGGCAGCATTAGCTTCTTTATTTGTTAGAAGTACACACCTCATAGAGTTTGCCTTTAAAAGGCTGCAGTCACCATATCCTGATACTTTCTATTTATCTTGTATTGTATTTATCTTGTATTTTGCATAATAACGTTACGCAATAATTTTAAAATTCTCCTTCTGTCAGAAAAGGCATATAGCTTCCTGAGCTTATATGCAAAATTGGTTCATAAGTGTATATACATATGTACATACATATACACTTATGTGTATATATGTATATTATCTATATCTATATCTTTCTAGATAGATTGATACACACAGATTTGTGTAAATATGTATATATAAAAATGTTGCTGACTCAATCTTTATCCATCAAAAGATGGATAAAGGTTCATGTTAAGTTGAAAGAACTGAAGACTACTGCCTCTGGCATTACTCTGAAGTCAAAACAAAAGATTGGAAGATGCTAAGAGTAGTCCAAAATGGGAAAATACTCTCACTGCTAACTAGACAAAAAAACCGCTTAGACTTTTGGCACAGACTACACAGCAACTGGCTACATTTTCAAAGGAAGTCCTAATAACTAGGACACTGACAGGAAAATATGCCACCAATCAATGTGAAATGAGGAATTAGAGAGGAATTTCTCCTCAAATCTAATGGTTTGTAGATGGACATTCTGTGCATTGCATTCTCTGTCAAGAAATAAGCAACATCTGTGTGACTGATTAATTTCTGATTAAACCTGGGGAGCTTGAGTGGAATTACAGAGGTACCACAGCCTAGGAGCAAAGGGAATCCACTCAGGAGTCTCCAAGAAGCATGTTTATTCCCCAAGTAGAGGAGGATTCAGTCTGGCTCTTCCTGAGAGGTTGGTTAATCTGGGCTGAATGAAAGTATCACACTGAGCCCTTTGTTCTCCTGTCCCTTCTATCTTCAAAACAGAGCTGTAACTGTATGTGTATCACATCTTTTTTTCAGATTGGAAAGTATTTCCAACCCAGAACTAGATGAATAATCTTGTTTAAAGTTAATTTCTGATGATTACAAGGCCATTGTTCTTCTCTGGCTTAATTTCTGAGGAACTCTTAAAATTATCTTAATTATCTGGTTTTTAAGCAGTGTGTAATCTCTGCCATGTATCATTTTGAAACCATGTCTTCGTCTCATAGCAAATGAAAGGACAATAACTTGAAGCAGTGTTACGGTTTAGCAAAGTTATTCCCCAATTTAGTGCTCCCACTGAAACACAAAACCACACACTGCTTGCTCTCCTCTCCTTCCCTCCTCCTATCCCTGTGGGTGGCTGGAGAGGAGAATTGGAGGCACAAAAGGTAAGTATCATGGATTGAGATAAGAGCAATTTACTGTAAACATCAAGGTAATAAGGAAACCATTGACACTAATAACAAAATCTGCCAGAGAAAGGAGAACAATTCACTGGTTATTGCTTATCCTGTGGAGCTGGTAATACACAAATCATTGCCATGTTACCCAACCCCAAAGAGACCCTTTCCCCTATCCTCTGAAAATGGCATGAGATGGAATAGAATAACCTCTGGATCCTAGCCATGGCCCCTCCTGGCTACTGCAAAAATTAACCCTGTCCTGGTGGGAACCAGGACAAGCAGGCAGCTCTTTCATCCTGAAGAAACCTACCCTTCATGCAAACAGCAGAAGCACTTAGAGTATTAAGTTAATAATTATTTCCCCTTTTTACAAAAACGGATGTTATCCTGATGATAAATATTAGATTAGCATTGAAGTCTGCTTTATATCATGTCTTTTCATTTCAGATTGCACATACAGTTTAGACAGCTCTGCTCATTATTCCTGTCAAGGCAAATGAGAAACTACATAGTAAGTAGATTTGTTCTTTTTTTCTTTAATTTTTTGCATGTTCCCTAGCCAAAAGGGACCTGTTTCATCTGTTTAATTATTATTCTATTTAATCACATATACACTTTGCAAAACAATAGCCAGTAAAAATGTTAGTTTTAACTCTTTCACAGCAAGAGATTCCATCCATGAAGGAGCCAAGGATTAAGGGAGAGATATAAATGTTCTGGTTTCTGTGCAACTGTGCCACTACAACTTTCAAGAAAAATTAAGTATGTTCTTACACATTTCTCAGGAACGATTCCAGAAAATAAAATCATGCACACAACTCTAGAAGACACAGTCATCTAGCCACTGACACAGAAGAACAGACACTGCCCTTTGATGTGGAGATGGGACTCTGACTACACTTATTGAAGGTATAGAAATATAAGAAAAAAGCAAAACTAAAAGACAATACTAATAAAGACAGACCTTGAGAGTCTTACTCTAGGATGTCTTTCTGCAGCTGTAAGTCAGCCTTCATAACACAAATTAATGCAGCGCTTAGAAGCTCCTTGACTTCACTTTGTCAGCCTCAGGTCCCTGTGGTTTCAGTCCTCTGTTTGCATTGATTTTTTTTTTCTCCTTTGAGCACGGAAGTCTTCCAGAACTGCATAATTAACATGGAGTCTTAAGTATTTCATGGACCAGGACGTTGCTCCATGCAATGGAAGTATGAAATCTAAAGATTCCATGCCCTCTCCATTGATTTCCATCAATTTTACAATGAAGAAAATAGGAGAACATATCTGATTAGCCATTGTTTGCAACAAAAATAAGACTAGAAGAGTGGCACACATTAGAAGCAGTTTGACAGTCATTTACAAGTGTTCTTAGCAAAATAGTGTCCATTCTATTTGAAATCCAGGACATCCAACTTTTACCTCTTGTTTTACCTCCTGTACATGCAACACTCTTTACAACTACTGTGTTAGGTCCTGCCTGACGTTGATGAATTTTTATTTCTTTAAACAAGAAGGAAAGAAGGAGATAAGGAAAGGCCAAATGGGTGCTATAACTCTATTGATCACTCTGGGAAGGAAAGTGTGCAAAC
The DNA here is from genome assembly GCA_013397155.1 of Irena cyanogastra. Lineage (NCBI taxonomy): Eukaryota > Metazoa > Chordata > Aves > Passeriformes > Irenidae > Irena > Irena cyanogastra. The sequence continues at coordinate 16,089 of VWZV01003872.1, read as the reverse complement.
AAAATTTGAAGTAATCTGTCATGAAAGCTTTGAGATTTTCATTCACTAAGAAGTAAATTCTTACTGAGAAACATGAGTTAAATTTAAAAATTCAATACATAAAGCTTAAGTTTTTGTAGTCAAACTATTTCTACAAGTAAGTTTAAATTAAAGACTGTAAAAGAAATAAATTTCAGTAGCAAAGCTTTAGAAACAAGAAGAAACCTTTAATATTCTAAACATTTTATAAGTGATGCAGATGAATTTGTGTCTCAATAATGCCGAGACCGTTCATTGGTTTAGTTTTTGCCTTTTGAAGGAGTCATGTGTCTGTAGCTATGTCTGTACTATTCCTATGACTGTTGTGGCAGCACTTTTCATTTTGCTCTTTTTCCATGGGCTCTGGCTCCCCAGCATTCCCAGGACAACTACTAGTGGCAATTGGTAAGCTTCACTTACCAGTGCTTAACTGACAATGCCCACATTGACACATCAACACTTCTGAAGACTTTTCTTTGTCAAGCTCTGCAACTTCATCAACCTGCATCTAGAGTAGACATAGAAAGAGAAGGGGAAGCAAAAGCAGAGCAGAAGCAGAACCCAAACTGAGGGTTTCCTGAACAAGCTTTTCCTGTGAGAAGAGGAAACTAAGTTGAAGCATGTTCTCTAGAACATGGGTATATGTATTTTAGAGAAGGTCTTCAGAGCTGTTTTATTCACACGTTGTTGAAGTGTGTTTTTGGGTTTTATCAGGTTTTCCCTGGGTCGTAGCTGTATCCCTCGGAGTCTCGGAGTCTCTCTGCAGCCCTGGCCTGGTATCTAGTACATTCCAGGAGAAGCTGTCAGGTCATTGGCCAGGTTCCCAGTTTCTCCCACTCTGTCCCTGATGTTCTCTGTCTGTACCCCTCCCCTTTCCCCACCCCTGTTTAAAAGGTGCTGCTCTGCACCCAAGACCCCACTTTTTTGGGAGCACCGGCTCAGAGAATAAAGAGAAAGTTGTTCCCTCAAAAGTCCTCCCTTTGTTCCTCATCATTGCCACGCTTCTGCCAGGGCTGAGACCCACGGGCCAGAGGAGGTACGGAGAAGTGCCCTTAAAGCTGGGCTGGGGCAAGAGCTAACCGGGTGGAATGCGGATCCCAGGAGCTGCACCCAGATCCCGGCTTTACCACATGGTTATGATGTTCCATTTCTTACTCTGCAAACAGAAAAAAATTCTGGCATGCAAAGAGTGGTTCATATTTCATTGTCTACACAAGACTGCATCGGGACTGCCAAAAATTTATCTAGGCCTCGCCACAGAGAAATGTTATGAGGTCTAGACACGCAGAGATGAAACTCTGTTGCATTTTAAATCATAGTAGGCCCAAAACACCACAGTTGATAAAGTGAACATGTCTACCCTAGATGCAAGTGGCATCACCCTTGAATTTTACCCCATTCAGAAAAAATCATTAAGTCCTTCAGTCGAAAGTGTATCTCTGAAGAAAACTAAGGGAAAGGTGCATCTAGACCTTTAATGGGGAAATATAGGAAAAGTGGAAAATCAGGGGAAAAAAGGAAATGGCAAGTTGTTTTCCAAATGTTTATTTTCTTGTGTGCACTGAGGAAAGCTCACAGACAGAAAGATAAAATGAAAGAAAATATGAAAATGCTGAAAGAGAACAGAGCTGAGGGAAGAAAGGACACTTCAGAGCTGATTGGAACATGATTTAAGGAGTGTGACCAGAATGAAAAGCAATAAAAATAATAAAGAAACAAATAAAAGGAAACAGGGAAGAAACTAGCCTGCAGCAATATCTATAATCAGAACCGTTTTGAAGTAAAATTTTCTCTATTTGATTTGTGTTTTTCTGACCATAAAGAAAAACCCCTGCCACACATTTTCTAATCAGCTCTAGTGTACTAGGCCAAAACATAAGAGTCTACCTGAAGAAAAGTCACAATCATAACTGCTCAAAGAAGCCAAAGCCAAGAAAATATGTATGCAATTACATAGGTTTTCCTGAATTTAATCTGTGCAGCATGTGTAGTGGCCACTTCTTTCATAAAGCTAAGGAAACCTCAAAACAAATAAAAGCCATGTTAGTTTAAGATGTATTATAAAAATCTAATATGTAAGAATTCATAAGGACCAGTGGCATTGATATAAAACTTACTTCTGACCACAATTATTGGAGACAAGAGTTCAAATCAAGTACCTATGTGTGCAAACAGGTCAGAAAGCATAAGGTAATTTGCTACCTAAAAATTGTTTAAGCTCTGTTAGATAAAGACTCTTGCTGACGTAGAGCTTTAACATATATCTAAGCTCGTACAAGACATCTGATTGGTATTATAATCAGAAAGTGGAGGATGTAACAAAGATATTAAGAACAGATTGTCCTCTTGCATGAAGGGATTACAGTTCATGTGATTTCCAGGAATATCTTTCTGTTATAAGCTCTGTCACCATCATTAGTAGGTAAAGATATAAGGAAAGAGGTAGGAGGCGTATAATTTAAGATATATAGTTCCTTAATAAAAATGTATGTAGGCAGGAAGATGGAAAAGATGGAAGGAATATTCAGGTCTTGCTCAAATACTGTCAAATGATTGCAAAATAGAGAAACAAAATCTGCTGTGACACTACCATATCTTCCAGAACTCTGTCTCACACTGACAAGAAGATTCCAGCTTCACAGATAACATGCATATAGGACCATAAAAAACCCCCACTTGAATGAAGTCAAGAGCCAAACCAAATGAAAAAACGTCCACTTACTTTTCTGTTTAGTTCGCTGCTTAACAGCCACACTTCTATTACACCAATTTCAAACAGTTATTTATAGAAAAGTCAAGAGTTTGGTAAAGCAAAGAGTTTAAGATACAAAAAACTAGCTAACCCAACAGACAGACAGATAGGTAGATAGATAAAAAATGAGTGGAAATACTTCCTTGACGTATTTTGCCATTTACACCCTAGAATTATCAAAGCAGGTTTCTGTAAGAATATGAACACCAGGACATTGCAGTCAGCTTAGCTGTTAAACCTGGTTAATGTCAGCTACCATACTACATTACCTCATGTACATTGTTAGCAAGCTTGTGCGTGTGTTCCCTGCCTTGCGATACACCAGCTGGAATATAAATCAGCACTGTAAAAACAAAAGCTGTGTCTAACCAGAGGAATAATACTCAGCCTCTGCTCCAGGAGTGCAGTTATAGCCTGCCCCAGAGTCACAGAAGTGCTACTTCAAGGCAGAGCAGTTGCCTTACAGTATGTGCTCCCTCTCTGCTTAGCAAGCACAAGCCTGTCCAGGGGAGCAAAGGCCCCTTAGCTCTTGTCCCTTCATCAATCCACGCTTGAACAATGTAGAAATTCACACATATACAGGTTTTGCAGAGATTTGAGGCAAAATAATTCAGAACATTAATTTCTTCACTTGGTCAGGGGCAGAGTAACCAGAACTTTACTGAATCTAACCCTCACTTATGTTTTCAAGTAAATAGAGAATAACATCTCAAAATATTCTAGCAAAGACGAAGCTATAAAATACATACACCAATACCATCTAGAAGCCTCTGTAGCTGGGATAAATCCTAAGGGCAGCAAACAAGCAGCACTGCACTCAACATGAAACAGCAGTACACATCAAGCAACAGTTAAACTCGTAAAACACAGAAAGATGCAAACACAGATGGAAAACAAAAGACATGGCTACCTTCCCTTCCAGTCTTAACAGTTGAAATTGATTTCCCGCAAAGCTCCTTAAAAGCTCATAAGCAGGAGCTTATATCAATGAGCAGAGTAGTGATTAATCACACTGTCTAGTGCTTCGCAGAGCACTTAGAGACATGCTAAGTTCCACATACTACATAACATAATCAGTCAATTAAATGGGGTCGTACACAGAACATGCCTTCACAGATATATACAGTCAAGTAACAGTAATGAGAGATTATTGACTCCAAACAGAAGTAAAATGCCCTCACTAAAGCCAGCAAAATTAAGAAACAAATTAATGATCTTGTAAAAGGGAGACTCTTGAAAGTGTAGCAGTTGAAAAAGAACACAGCCTATGTTTACTGCTTTTACATTGAATGATATTCCCTTTTTATTTACTGCATGCAATTAGTCTCTTACTACGGTGAATGTTCTGTAATGGGCTAGTTAGAACTGCATAATTTATTTCCTAAAGCCTCAGAGACACATAGGGTTTTCTGCCTTCTATGGGTCAAAGGAGAGGAAGACACAATACTATAAAATAGCTAAGTAGGTGTAATATCTCTCCATCTGACATAAGAAAAAATTGAGTAGAAAAATGAGAAAAGTTGCTGTTTGAATTTAGAAACTCCACTCTCAGCCTAAATCATTGCTACAAATGATTCCTTGACATGTTTGATTTTTGAAATCTCCTACTTCTAAAATAGATGGAAGTGTCCTTCCCAAACTCTGATAATGATTAAATTATCAAGCATTAACATGTTACTTGGCTACTTGTGACTATCATTGGAAGAAAGATTCTGCTGATGTTCCTGGTTTTTTTCTTTATTGTTCTTAATAGCACTCGCAGATATATTGTTTACCTCCCAGCAGACCTGGACAAACTATGTAATGAGACAACAAGCCTGAATGTTTCCAAATTACAACCAAAAGCAACAAGAAACACTAGTAAAATTACAACTGAATAAAAATCAGTAAGGGAAACAAACAGTGATCGACAAAATCGATGGGCTTCAGGTCAGGGGGCCAATCAATCATTGACGTATATTCATTGAATATTACACAGAGATAGTAATAGGATCTATAGAATAACTCTACATAAAGCACAATAAAGGAAACTCCTGTTTAGAGGCAAATACATATAGACAAAAACATATTGATACAACACTAAAAACTCAAGTATATTAATAAATTAAATACTCACAGATATTTAACAATGAAAATTACCAAAATACCTCAATCCTGCGGGTTTCTATGTTTCTGCTTATATGAAAGAGGAGCTAATTTTCTCCCAAGCTAATGCATCAAATCCTGCACCCCTCTGTTTCTTAAAATCCTCAGAAGTATGCAGTAGTCCGACATTCTCCACTCTTTAAGTATTCTCTCCTTGACTGTATTGAGAATATTTAACAATCTGATAGTAATAAAACACTGATTTCAAAGCCAGTCATGGTGTTTTTTCCTGCCAGGTGCACCACACTATGGCAAGAAAGCCAAAATACCTATATGCAGCAGTATGCAGTAATTAAAGCAATTTAATTTATTCTTCCATTAAAAATGAAAAAAAAAAAAGGCAAAAAAAAACCCACCAAAAAAACGTGCAGAAGAACAAGGGCATAAAAAGTTTTTAGGTCCAAATACCTCTTTTTTTCCTGTCTTGTCTATATATTTTCATGACATAATTTTGCCATGGAAAGACTTTTTCAAATATCATCTCTCTTTATTCTTTGATTCTTCATTCAAGCATGGCTAGAGGACAGTCGCCATAATACACAATTTTCAAATCTTGAACTGGTCTGTAAGAGTGTCTTCAGGGGTCCTGTCAAGTTTAGATCAGAATAGGCTTTGGAGAATTACACCTCCATCTTCCTGCACCAAATATTGCGTTCTCCACTACTGATAAACTTCACAGTAAAATAAGGAGGTTAGATGCTTCACAGAGTAGCCAATTTGTTTATCTGCAAGCACACAGAGAGCCCAAATTTTCTGCCGCTGGCTTTCTGACTGAAATGCAAGTACACTAAAAAGAGTCATAAAAAGATCCACTCTGTAACTGGGGAGGAATCACGGGTGTATTGTCCTGGTTTCATCTGGAGTGGGGTTAATTTACTTCCTAGTAGCCAGCACAGTCCTGTGTTCTGGATTTAGCACGAGAATAATGTTGATAACACCCTGATGTTTTAGTTGTTGCTAAGCAGCGCTTGCCATAAGCCAAGGACTTTTCAGCCTCTCGTGCCCTGCCAGCGAGGAAGCTGGAGTGGCACAAGAAGCTGGGAGGGGACACAGCCCGAACAGCTGACCCAAACTGGTCAGAGGGACATTCCATACGATATGACACAATGCTCAGTGTATAAACTGCGGAGAAGGCTGGGGGGGGTTGCTGCTTGGGAGCTGGCTGGGCATCAGTTGCTGAGTGACAAGTGGATGAGAGGGGCTTAGTTGCCACGACACTTTGTAGAACCAGTTGCAGTTAAATCTGAGCTACAGTAATTTTGAAATAGAAACCAATAGGCGAAATAAGCATAAAAAATGGCTACATACATGTTAATATTAGCAAATATGAATGGTCTCATTAAGTTCACAGCAGACAATAAATACATGAGTATTTGCAGAGCAGACAATAAAATGCATGAGTGTTTTCGGAGTACCGGTCTGGAGCTGGGACTCACTGAGTGAGAACATAGAATAAAAATAAATATTACAAAAGAGTGCATGAAAAGAAAAAAGCAACTTGAAAGTTATTTGAAATCTAACTCACCTGCTAAGATCTGAATTTAAATGTATTTATATCTTCCATATTCCTGAAGATCTGAATTAGTGAATGAAGGTAGGCAACAGTATCATCGCATACTGACCAAGAAAAATTAGAGCATAGAAATCCTCTGATTCTGGCATTGAAAAAACTTATTTTTAAGAAACAGCATTTGTATATCATATCAATACAAGGACTGATCTTATCTCTTTTCAGTGGAATTAATCATTCTTTACAGCACTAAAGACTCACCACAAAAACTTAGTGGTTTAGATTATGGTTTATTAATCTCTTTTATGTTGATAATTTCTCTTTTTTTGCAGTTATCTTGAAGTTTGTGCTAGTGTCTCCTTTCTTCAAAGGTGGTGGTAGCTGGTGGTAGGACTCCACATAGACAGCAAATGTACTCAGAAAATTTTGCTCACGCAATTCTAGAAACTCAAGAAATCAAAACATAGGCCTTGTCTTCTCATCAACAAATCTAAAGTTCAATGTTTTCAATATTCAAGACATTTCTGAGGAATGCAACAGAAGGCTGGTTTTTGTGGATGCTGCTCTTGCCCTCATCTCTGTGATTAAAACCTCTGCATCGCACATGAAATAATTTAGAAGAACGAAAATAAGTACACCTTGCAAAGCAACTAAATTAAAATATACTAAAATCAGTTCTAAACTTTCTTTTTAGAGTTATAAATATTTTTGTCAATCTTGGACATTTTATATCTGATAAGCTTATCTCCAGGCACACCTGACACTCTTTCATATTTACTTTCCTGCCAAGTAAACCAAAACCACTAGTTCTGAAAATGATTGGCAGACAGTCCAGTTACTCTGGTTACTCTGAAAATTTAGATGATAAGGAAAGAGATTCATTTATGAAGAATGTAGGAAATACAGTGGGGAAAATTATAAACAAATGAGGGGAAACTTATGTTTTAAAAAATTAATCAAGTCAACAAAGAATAACAAGTATCTAAATATTTATTTACTGTTCACATTTTTATACTATCATTAGAAAAAAATCTGTGTAATGAAATTCTGTTTAATAAACAACACTGTGTTAATTTGCTAGTATAGCAATTTTGCATTGCAACTACCTTATGTTCTCATTCACCTAAAGCTAATATAAGAAACAAGAGTCTTAGCAAAATAAATCCCCGGTTCTAGCTGTATTATCCAGAAGAAAACAAACTTCATATAGCTGCTTAATCTGAAAAAAAAGAGGCATGGTAACTTTTCATTCCGTCAAAGCACTTCTTCAAAGTTTCCTTTTGATCAATAGAAAACTCTAGTGAAGAAAATGAATTTATAAAGAGTTTCCCTAGCAATGCATGTGGATGAATAGAGCATTAGATCATTTTAGTTTCAGCTACCAAATATTTTTCTTGATATTGCACAACTGTGTTTCTAATCACATGAGGTACAAATGTTTACTTCTGACATACCATCCCATGGACATTTTGCCTGAGACTTAGAAGTCTGTGGCCAATAAGATAATTTTTACGGGGTAGAATATTTGTAAGTAAAAAGAACTTGATAACCAGAGCAACAAACACACAGCGTGCACAGGCCACCTCACCTTCTTGTTCCTTTCTGATTGTTTGTAAATAACAGATAAGTTTGAATGTCTTTCATTTCTAATGCTACAACTAAGTTTATTAGGGCTCTTACATGAGAAAACTTATTTAATCTTCTTACTTTGACTTACAATACTTTATACAGAGACATACTATATATATATTTAGGGTACCACAAACTCATTTTTTCCTTCCCTTAAATGCAATTCTGTTTTCAATGGGCATAATAATTATCAGATTCTCTTTACTGTGTTGTTTGATTAAAATTTTTATAATGAGTGCTGAATCTATGTAAGTCAAGCTATTTCCACAAACAGCTCCAGTACTGTGTACAGAAGTGAATTTTTATACCTGAGGAATCATGAAACTAGAAGAAAACCGGTAAAACAAAGTTTTCCAAATGACAGAAAAAGGACAAGGACACCTTTTGTGTCCATAAGTTAGTCGAATCAGCCCTGTGGGGTGACCCTTCAAGGAGAGCAGTGGCAGAAAGAAGCTGTGTGCATGCACACTAAGCTACATCCCCAAACCCACTCATGGTACCATTGCAGCACCTCAGCTGCCCTGCCAGCAGAGACATGCCCTGAATGGCATCAGAAAGAAGGAAAAGCTGGTACTCACTGCTACCAAACCTCCTTTCCCCATAAAAAGAATAACCCACACCTCTGCTTTGTCTTTCTCAATGCTCCATTCATGCCAGATTTGCAGGGCTTTATATTATCTACCATAAGAGTAACCATCGTCACTTCTATCACCTATAGAACAACTCATAAAATACTTCTGGAGCTGAAAAGACTGGATGCTTTTTACCTCTGTACAATTAATGTCAAATGTAGAACCATGCAGAAGACATGAAATGGGTTTTGGAAGGCACTAAATAAGCACCTAGCCACTTTTGGGGAAGACAAGAAGAGCAGAAGCTGCTTCATCTGCAGTTTTGAAAAGATGGATGTTATTCAGCAAAGATGCCGAGAAAAAGACAATGAGAAAAGCTGAGAACAACTTCAGCAATATACTTTGCAATATTTAAAAGCTAAGTACAATTTCAGTCTTTGTAATAACCAGCACTTGAAGTGCCTGAATTTATTGGCTTAACATACACAGTACATACAGGACCATTAAAACATTTTTCTCAGGATGACCTTCAGATGTGTTCAGGAACTATCTGAGCTTCTCACAACATCATTAGCCTACATGTAAATTAATACAAACTCACACAAGCTAGAGCAGACTAGCAAATGTTGGAGAGAGGGGAAGATGCCACCAAACTTTGCCTCAGCAAGTCTCCACTCTGACTTGTGATATAGGAGCTTAATTCACCCAGAGAAATTTTCAGATTTCTGACTCCTGTGAGTACTTGAAAAGAGATACTGTGCCTAAAAACAGACGTTATACTTGATTTGTCCATGAAATAAAGTTCTACTTGTGAATTTCTAAGCTTTACAAGAATTCAAGATCAGGACTTCCACCAGTTGCTTGGTTTTGCTAATGAGATTTCTGTGGGGATGGTGACATGGAGAAAGGGATGTGATACAGTCACTTTAAGCTGTTTACAAACCAAGGAAATTAAAATTTGTTTTCATGCAAGACTTCAAAAAGCATAATCTTGTAATACTATGTTTATCAAGTATGCTTGGTGTTAACTTCAGACACCTCTTTGGTAAGTGCCATGATATTTTCTAATCATTCTAAGGAGAAAAACCTTTCATTTGACTGATTTTTCTTTTTCATGGTTTAAAAAGGATAATGACTCTGCAAACCTTTCAAGCCATGTCCTGAATTCTCAAAATACCTAATCCCTACTCAGAATACAAACATGCTGCTTAAAGGTTTCACTCTTTATGCTAATGACTTGAGAAGCAATTCATAGCCTCACTTTCCATTCACAGAACTGAGCATTCCTTCCTGTTTGTCCCTCTTTATTTTAAACTAAGCATTTCTTCCTGTTGGTCCCTCTTTATTTAAAAAGAGGGACCAACAGGAAGAAATGCTCAGTTCTGTGAATTGAAAGTGGGGCAGGCTATGGATCACTGTTCAAGTCATTAGCATAAAGAGTGAAGCCTAAAGTCTTCTGTTTGCTTTGAAGCAATACAGATTCATTATTTGTGAATGACTCTCAGTAAGAACTAACAGAGACAAAATTAAGAATAACAGGGAAAGATTGGAGAAAACATGCATTCTAAATGTGCTCAGATGATTGGAATCATAAAGCCATAGAATAATTTAGGTTGGAAGAGATTCACAAGTCCAACTTCTAACCTAGCACCACCAAGTCCACCACTGAACCATGTCCCTAAGTGTCTCATCTACATATCTTTTTTACATATTTAGGGGAGAAATTGTCAATATCAATTAGACAGTTTTATACTTTCCATATGATTTAAGCATAAAGAAATATTTGCATTTTCTAATCTTTTGCTAGACAGTTCATAACATTCTTAAATATTGGCTGTAGTTCCTCTCCATTTATCAAAGGCCATTTGAAATTTCATGCAGAAAGAAAATTAGAGATGCTAAAGCTCAGTTAGAACTTAATATGGTCACTTCTGTAAAGGATGATTAAAAGGGTTTTGTGAGTACATTAATAGCAAAAAGAGGGGCAAGAAAAACCTCAATTCTTTTTTGGACATGGTGGGGGAGTATAGTTACCAAAGATGAGGAAAAGACTGAGGAGCTTAACACTTTCTTTGCCTCAGTTTTCAAGAATTAGACAGGTTGTCCTCGGGACAGCTGGCCTCCTGAGTTAGTTGATGGCAACAGAGAGAAGAATAGACCCCCTGTAATCCAGAAGGAAGGAGTTAGTGACTTCATATTTATTCATATATATGTACCAGTACCATTCCTTTCTACTATTAAAACATCAACCCAATGAGTTAGTCTTCACATAATATAAGACAGATGCTAATAAACTGCTGCAGTACTAGATTCAACCAGATTAAAGAAACACTACCAACAGTTTAAAATCAGCAAGCAGTCACTCCCTTACAAGCAATGAGTAACCCATAGCCTGAAGCCAGACAACCACACTCCAGCCACAAATGCCAGAATCTTTATCAGTACTGTCTAAAATTATTTTATCATTAAAAATTGAATACAGTTTGACTCTGTAGCCACATTCAGCATTTAAAGTTCTCAAGAAGGTGTATGTCAGACTCAGGGAACAGGAAGACTGTTAGCCTTGCCATTCTCGTATTTTCAAGAATACACTCAGCTTATGCTACCCAGAGCTGCTCCCCTGCAGGAGAAGGTTGTTGGGAGAAGTCTGATTCTGTATTCAGCCCAGAGCATCTTCAGGACCTGCAGGCAGAGGCTGAGGCAGTGGGCTGTTTATATATGCTCTCCTCAAGCAGAAACTCATCCAGCATACTGTAAAACATGGTGAGGCCTTTTGTGAAGCTAGTGTGCTAATTCTTCCTCAATTGATCTCTGTCTCAGTCCATGAATCAGAAAAAGCACAACATACTATGCAGAAATTGACTATTTCAGAAACTATTTGCCTTCTGGTCGAGGACAATTTCTGATCCTTTTTCGTCTTCCTAGAGTATGTTTGCTGAAGAAAAATGAACTCACGTAGAGATCAGCAAAATCATTACACTTTTCTTGAGCAATGGCTATATGTGCTTTAAACAGTGTTTAGGAGAAGATAATTTATTACTGTAGAAGTTCAAAAATTCATGAGACTCTTGGAACCTAATAAAAAAGAGCCTGTGATGAATTACTGTGACAATTTACCACTCTTTGCACTATCCAGGCTTCTATTCCTTACCTGAAGGTTTACATTTGTGCTACAGTTGAAGCTGGCTAAATGTTCAACCTTGTCATTAAATAAATCCACCCGTTTAGAATGTCTGCCACAGAGGATTGCTTATAGAGGTCTTTTACCTGTATGCTTTGGTGTATTTCAAATATTGCAGTCAACTGACACACCTATGGGATTTTTTCCCCACTGAGGGGGTTTTTCTTGGTTAATTTATGTAGAAAACAGGAATGAGTCAGACTTATACATTTAGAATTTGGTAGAGATGGTTTACAACTGGAGTCAAAACTAGTATTTTCCAAAAAAACCCACTGCAAAGAGTCAGTGGGCGAGTTTCTCTTAAACAGGAGAGCCTTTCCAGAAATCCAGGGTCTTCACACAGAAGCTAGTAGAGAAGCTTTTCACAGCGAGGTATTAGACAAATTCAAGTGCCTGAGTCATGTAGACTACGTTACTTACGCAGCAGTGCAGTCTTTCCTTTCAGATGTCTGTGCAGGTGCTCTGATATTACTGCCTGAAGAAATATCATGCTCATCTTCTCTAAATCTCTGAGTTTGAAGTTTTGTATTAAGCAGGAAACACTGCCAAGGTACTAAGGAAACATGTAAGTATAAAGATGTATTCATTTGCAAACTCAAAGTAGTCAAAATTGGAAATGCAGTAGCTTTACATCTGACTAACAACTTCATAACAGCTGACTAATTTAAATAACTCTAAAACTTCCCTGTGGTATTCTTCTAGCTTAATTTCCCACCATTAAAATCAAGGAACTCTGAATGTTCAGGCTTCTGTCAATCTCGAATTCAATCCAGATATTACTTCAGAAGTTTTTCTAGACATTTTAGCTAAGGGGTAGGATGTTAAAGAGGTACAAGAGTTCCTACTGTTCCCATAACAATGACCCGAAAAAGATCAGATTATTTCCTCTTACTGTGTCATAATGGTCTATTTTGGTTTGAAGTTAACTTCTCCATAGTTTAGGCCTTTTTTTTCCCCTTTCCAGACTTTGACCTGACATTTCCAAGCAATTTTTAAGAGTGCAATGAGGAATACAGCAGGGCAGGAGGAACAGAAAACCTATCATTAAAGGCAGTGAAAGTCAATGAGCCTAAAAACAGCTGTTGAGGCGCATTATATCATAATAACTAAGAGTAATTTTTCAGGCTTATCTTATATGCAGATATCTAACCAAAGAATGAGATAATTGGTCACTTTTGAAAAGAATAATTTGAAAGATGACTGCAGTTAGTAACCTCTTAGGGAGGGTCCTCAAAAGAGTATGAAGTAAAATTGTATATGGAAAGAGGGTTAAATAAGAAAATAATAATGACAATTATATATATTATGAAGAAACTCAGTTAACAAGAAAGTATTAATGACTTATAAAGGAAGTTCATGTGTGCCAATCTTCAAAGGTTTTGAATGCAGACCTTCAGAATTGTACTTGTTTACATTTTATAATCTTGCAGTATAGGGTTTTTTTCCCTGTGATGTCCAGGTAGTGAATCTGATATCTGAATAAAATGTCTGCATATGAATAAAAATATTTACATCTTTCATGGGAAAAACTCAACCAACATATGTTACATTATCTGTCTTTATATTTATACTTTCCAAATGTTGTGTTGTCACCATTAATTATGCTAACAAATAAATACAAATGTTTTGACATAATAAAATTATGTGCACATGAAAAAACTGCCTGGTTATGGTTATCTTATTACTCATCATTATTTTTACCTCTTTTCTAAGGAGGACAAACTCTGCCTGAGTTTAAACAAATGTCTGGTGCCAAAATCTACAGAAAATAAGAGGCTTTCAGGTTTCTAAGAAAGAAGAATGCTTTAAAGGTAAATTTTATAAAGTACATGCTGAAAAGATCTGATACTGTCTTTTAGCATTTATGTACCTCTTTTTCAAATCACTGCATAATGCAAATAGGAAGGAGATTTTCAGCTAATGCCCTTTAACCTTAAAAGACAGATGGCAAAAGCATAGAGATGGCAAAGAGATGCTACCAGACATCCCAATCTCTTTGCACAAGACAGGATAAATGAGAGCAAGAGGAAGCTCTCTAAATACCTAAGTAATTATGCAAAAGTGACCTTAGCACTTAAATGCAGAGTGGACATGGCATAGCATTTTAAACTTCCTATTAGCCAAGAAATTTGCACTGTTTTGATATCAAAACCAAAAATCTATAGCTTCCCCAATTTCTTTACTCCATGCTCTGAAAAATACTTGGAAAAGGCAAGCTTGCCAGCAGGTAGCAAAATTGCTATGAAAGATTCTCATGGGGTTGTGTGTGTTAGAATATATTTGCACTCCATTTGAACACTATTATCTGTCCTCTCTGCTAAGGAATCTTAGAACTTTAAGCAAACACCTTCTGTACAGAGCACATAAAAATTTCTTGTTATAATCCACATATATTCTAACAAATTACTGGAAAGCAAAATGTCTATTGAGGAGAAGTGATTTTAAAATTCCCATTGAAATTTCATATGGATGAACCTGTTTCCTGATGTGGACAAAGTAAAAGCAGCAATTTATGGCTAATATTCATCCTAATTTAGGATAGTACAGCAAGATCTAGGTAGCCAGTTGTTAAGAGCATTACAGTTCTTCTTCCCTTCTTCCTATTTCTGTCCTAGTGACAAAAGTAAAAAAAATTTCCTTATACTTATTTACAGCAGTCCTTTACATAAACAGCGTCAGCCTTGGAAAGACTTTTTGTGAGGATCTAAAGTATTCAGCATAGGTGTGTCTGATATATCAGCATAAATAAATAAACATATTTCTGCCATTGCCAGAGGGAGTTAAATATCACTTAGACTTTATTGTGGCCCTTTGTAAAGAAGAAAGTCTCAAACAACCCGAAGTAGAATGGTATTCTCATTGTAACCTTTCAAGGAGTAAACACCCTTGAAGTCAAAGCAAGCTCAATCACAGTGATATGTGATATATAGCCTACAGAGAATGTAGGTTATATTCATCGCACAATTTGCTATGGAGAGAGAATGTGTGAACATTTAAAAATCTAGTTTAATTTCTCTCAGGTTTGGAAGGTTTCTGTAAGTTTTTGCTGGGACAGGTCCCACATTTAGCGTGGTTATACTCAAAGAGAGAGGGGAAAGTAACATAATAGTTATCTGGAGACCAGGCAAAATTTCTTTTGAGAAAAAAAGGAATATAATGTGAATCTCTCAAGTTTGCCATCACGAGATAGAGGCTGGAAGAGGGAATCTGGTGCTTCCTAGGATAATGAAGGATATCTTCACTTCCTAGGGTTAGAGTCTGATTCAGAAGATAGCAATTCATTTTCTGAAAATAAATAATGCTGCTGCTATTGAGAAGTATCTCATTCATCTGACAAATAAGCACTAATACAGCAGCTAACTGTGAAAAAAGATAATGATGAGCAAGAACAAAAGCTACAGGGGTAAAATTCTTAAATTTTTGATACGAAGATGGACAAGAAGACCTGGAGATGATTTTGGACCCACACATTGTGATTTGTACTGAGACTTGAGTGCCTCAAATCTGTGAGCAAGGGACACAACAACATGAAGAACCTACACGCCCTGAAGGATGAGTTGTCACTCTGTGTAGCTGATTTTCTCTTCCCTGCAAGCTCTCACATTAACTTTTCCTCCTTAGAGCTGTCAAGCCTATCACCTTCTGAAATGATTCAAAATAATTTTTACAGAAGCTCAAGGGTTAATTGCAATGTTTATTATGTTACCACCATAGGAAAGCGTGGCCCAGGTCTTCACATTTTCACATGTATTGTGTGTTGTGATGTTTTATTAGTAGAACTTCCAGTGTTAAAACAGTTTTTATGCCGTCTGGATTTACAATACTGAGAAATTATATGCTTAAATTACAGAGACTAGTCTGGATGCTGATCATGGTTGCATTTGCACAGACATTTCCAAATGTGACACCTCTAAGACCCTTACATCCTGCTGTTATTAACATTCTCTTAGTTTCTTAAGATCAAATGCTGCACATAGCTGCCCTTTTCAGCCTCTGAGTGGCTGATCTTGGCTGCTTCAATAGGACTCAGTAGAAATTACCAGGTTTTGGTAAAAATATTCAGTGATCATTGGTCCAGCCACTGAGATGGCCTTAGTAAAGTCTGGTTCTCTGTTAAATAATGTAAGTAACTGCTTCATTTTCTGTTTCTCAGGAACCGGCATCATGATTCAATCACTGTGTAACAGTTGAAACCAAGTCATTCAGACAAGTAAAACAAAATAGCTTATTCTCTGCTTAACTTAAGTGTCATAACAACAATGCTGGTGAAGTTTTTTCCCTT
>VWZV01003871.1:926308-955904 GCA_013397155.1 Irena cyanogastra | reverse complement strand
AAATTAAATTAAATTTGTGGGAAGAGAACTTTTCAGGTGTTGATTTTTTAACTTCTAAGTTAGCAAAAATGTTCAATTACATTGCCTGGTATTTCTGTCTAACAGGCAGAATGGTACATATGCAAATTATCACATTGCAAAGTCATTTTCTTTAAAGTATTTCTAAATATTATTTTTTTGTTGTAGTCATGTGTAGTGGCTCAGATGTAGGCTTGCAACACAACCCTCCATCAGGGAAATTAGCTTTTTAGTCTTAAATGTTGGTTTCTCATGTTACCATTTTAGAGATGGGTTTATCAAACCTGTTCAAAGCAATGTTCCCTGATTGAAAGATTTCAATCTGATTCTGTTCAAAGTACAGAAATGCAGAGACACCCTGGAATTAGATAGACACAAACAACACTGCTGGAGTGCTTTTGCAGCATTGTGTAAGTGGATTTGTCTGTTCTTGGAGGCCTCCTTAACCTTGCTTCATGTCTCCTTAATGAGACTACTGGCAAAAATTTCAGTGTAAGCTGTTCAAGTATGACAAAACTGACTGCAAACAACCTCAGCAGAGCTGCAGAGCACATTTTTGATTCTCTAGTTTACCTACTTGACTCTGTTCACTCTGTCTCCTCACTACACCCTGCCTAAATAACCTTGAGAAATGTAATTATACACTCACTATTGATTAGAAAGGATCCATATTTAATGATGCGAAACATGTTTCCCTTTTAAACTTCCAGTTCTTTGTTCATCAACACTTCATGTCAGAGCGCAGCTCACTTTCAGCCACTGCAGTAATGATCTTCATAAGAAAATGAGGTTTCTCCCTTACTGAAATTGCTTAAAGAACAGACTTGCTTCCTGCTTCTCTATCTGCGTGCAAGCTGCCATCCTTCCTTTGGTACAGGAGTGTGATCAGTCATTCCTCCTTGAAGGATCTTATTTGTAATTTTTGCAAGGAAAACAGTTTTGCTGAGGCAGTGCTTTGAGATCTTTGCATTGAATCTGTACTGCAGTCTCGAGAGACCATGTTGGACTTACAGCTATAGCAGTTTCTTCATTTTTACTTCACAAAACCTGTTAAATAATAGTGGTAAAAGGTCATGGATTTGAGCAAAACTAAAGTCTTATCTAACCTGTTCCTATTTACTGCAAAAAAACCCCACTTTTGCAGCAGAATGGGAACATACAATTAAAACCTCCTGAACTTCAGCACACTAAAAACTATCTGACTTCACAGGCAGTCTCCTTAGAAGTAATATGCGGTGATTTGCCTCCTGTTTAATAAGGAGTCCTGCACAAAATAAAGCTTACATTACAGTATTTTTCTCAAGTAGAAACCTAATTGAATCATTCTTCCAGAGAAAATCTAATTTATGATCCTTAGAGATGCAGCTTGTAATTCTTGCTTCTGAATCTGCATTAACCCTCTGGGTGGGGTTTGGGTTTTTGTGGTTAGTTCAGTGAAGAATAAAAACAGACAACTTTAGTCTCTATATATGGTTCATGTATGCTTTGAATTGGAAGAAATGCCATGACAGCAATGCACATCATTGTAGTACTCCCAAAAAGACAGACCTACCTGACTACAGTTCTGCACTGGGAGTTTCTGTCTAGACCTTCTTCAGTCCCAAACGTGGGCAGATTGCTACAGAAAATTCAGGGTCAAATTCAGAAGACTCACACTTGGTGCCAAGAGAATGAACTTGGGATGAAAGAAAATTAAAAATTCTCTCCCCATTGATCACCTCTGTCTTCTTGCTGAAATAGCTTTTACAGACTTTATATAGGGTGGTGGTATTCATGGGGACATGGTTACTTGCATCCATAAATCCAGCCTGCCTTAATATGATAACCTCATAGGAATCAGGGGTCTGCACTGCAAAGAAGTTGTGCAGCTATACCATGCTCTTCACTGTCTCTTGGGAGATTTGGTTGCTACCAAGGCAGTGCATGGGTGAATAAAAGGAGAATGAACGTGTCCTCAGAAGACACCATTATGAAATACTTCCCTATGCAGAAATTTTGACATGAAAATGCACCGATGAGCTCATTGCCTAGTGGGGCTATTTCTGGGATATTTACCCTCACCTCTTCCTCAGAGCTGTGCCTACTGTAAGCAACGAGTTTTGAAGATTTGCTTAAGATAGCAGTGCAGTGTGTTAAGCAGCGGAAGCATTTTCCTTTGAATATGGCTATACTCCAAGAGAAAGTAGCTATGAGTAATTCATTTGTACAATAAAGCCAGTTGTTAATATGCTCTGGGAGCTGTTTGGATCTAAAACGTTATAAATTTAGGAACATTATAACTGGAAAGTGCTTTTAATAGCGAATTATCTGTATGGAGTAACAAAAAGAGGGAGGTTGCAAGGGAAGTACAAAGATCAGGTTCAAAAGCATATCAGAATAACTCATAGAGTTACAGCAAAGATTTATATGGAGTAGTTTCATGAGGTCCTGTTTGTGTTGAGATCATCCCTGGTAAGATATAGGACTACAAGGCATGATTCTGCCACAACTGAACTGAGAATGAGATATGTGCATCCTGTGGTTGATAAAGGAGGTAAACTAATACCTCATTATAAAAATAATGATTTATAGAAACTAGAATGACTTATGGCTTTCCTTCACATTGAACAAGAAGAGAAAAACAAGAATAGTACTAAGACTTGTTCATTCTCTGAGCAAGAAGTAGGTCTCCAAATCTTCCAGGCTGTCTTGATCAACAGGAAAAAAAAAAAAAACCAAACAACTCTGTGTGAAAACCTGTTTTAAAAAATCACTTCTAAATACAGTAACTGCTACTGGGTTTTGAAAAGATCTGCAAGAAAAAGGCAAAATAAATGTCTGATGTTCACCTATCAGAATATGGTTTGCATTAATTAAATGAAATCTTTTGTATGCCAGGAAGCAGATACTAGAAAGACATTGTTTTATAGTCAGGATATGTGTTGCTAGCACTGTGTAAGTATACTCTCCTGCTAGTGAAAACTTCTGATTGAAATCCTCCATTTTGTAGCACTGTTTTGCTCTGGAGCATCCTGCAGAGTGATTCTGCTCTTATTTCAAATCTGATAACTCCACCATGAATGAATTGTGTTGTGTAGTTCTAAAAATGACAACACCCCCAAGCAAGCATGATCATTTGTGGAACTATAGAAATGTTTACAAGGTAACAGTGGCAAGACTGATAGGAGAACAATTTTATTCTCAGAAGTTCACTTTTAGAATTTAAAAAATAGCCTGTGTGAGCTGAGACAGAAAATACGATAAGAATTTACCTGAAAATTACATCCAAGACACCTCTTCTATACTTATTTTTTTTTCCATGAAAGCTTATTGGCATATCCTTTTAATATATTGTATTTGTGAAGGAGGAAAAAAGTGAGCAGGGAATTACCTAACTAATGTACTTCTAGACAGCTTACATTCCTTCTAAACGATTTGGGAACATCCTAGTAATCGATGCTTACATCAGATAAAGAGCTATGGTAGTTGATTCAAAAATTGGTTATGGAGACTATTTTTTCCAATCTAATTCTTGGAGCCATGAGATTAAAAATTAGATCCCTTCTTTAGGAGCAATATGAATAGTAGTTACATTTGACATCCTGATCTCAAGGTAAAAGTCACACTGCACAGAAAATATTACATCCATTCATCCATCCATCCATCCATCCATCCATCCATCCATCCACCCATTCATCCACCCATACCTGCCTTCTCTAGGCTTATAAGCACACAGGCCTATATGGGTAGGTGGATCTGTTGGACACAAATTGATTCCTGCCGTGTGAGTAAGAAGACAGTATGTAAAACTGATGTCACAGTGTGTTCCTCATCTCTTGAGGACAGTGTCACTACTTTAATGAGCTGCTTGGAGTAAAACTTGTTTAGAATCACAGAATTACAGAATATGCTGAGTTGGAAGTAACCCATCAGGAGCATGGAGTCCAACTCCTGGCCTGGCACAGGACACCACGTGCGTGAGAGCGTTGTCCAAACATTTCTTGAACTTTGTCAGTCTTGGTGCTGTGACCACTTCCATGGGAAACCCATTCCAGCACCCAGCCATCCTCTGGGTGAGGAACCTTTTTCTAATATTCAACCAAAAACTCCCCTGACACAGCTTCATGCCAAGGCAGGTTTAGGAGAGCTTTACTCTCAGCACCTGCATCTCTGTAAGCTAAATTGAATACCTCTGTACTGCAAACACCAGACTGGATGCCAGTGTTTTTCACTTCATCATGACCAGAGAAGAAGAGAGTCATACACTTAAATTTCTTTTGTTATATGTATTATTTATGTATCCCAAAATATACTGCAAAGATAGAAAGTCTAACAAACTTAGAAAGTCTAACAGAGAAGAAAACAAAGACAACAAAAAACTGACAACTGAGACCTGATATTTTTCTTCAAGATATATTCATACATGCACAAATAAGTAGTGAGTTATATTAATATTCCATCTGACTCTATCATCACGTGCGTATAGTTGCCATTGCCGGTTTACAGACCGTTGTAGCCATTTTGCAGGTGATGTTTTGCCACTGCTTTCATGTAAATCTAGCACATAAAATGACTGTAGAACTCTTTTATACTCATCTACTGTGTTGTTCGTATTTTCAGTCAGAAAGTGGTAACTGCTGCCTAAATGATAATGTCAACCATTCAGCTGGTGCTTAAGTAACTAAATAACTATTCAGTGCTGCTGTTACAACAGGGTTATAGCAGTGTACAGTTGAGCAGAAGTATGTACACTGTAAAGTTATACCTCAGGAAGTATGCATTTGGCAAGAATGCATACAAAATCACCGCTGTTTAAAAAATAAATGTTCTTGAATCAGCTAATGTGACAAATCAGATGCATGAAATAAGGAATTTTGAATGACAGATAGAGGGGGTAACAAATAGAGAGCAGCACAGCTGGATTTGGACTCTTACATCATATGTGGGCTGACAGCCACAAATATGAGGCTGTGGCTTTGCTTTAAGAAAACTTGTCTTCCTTGGTCAGCCTCTCAAAGCTCTGAGAGTCATAGTTGTTCTGAAACAGGGAAAATAACTTCTGCCAGCAACACATGTGGAAACAAAAGTGTCAGATTTCATGGCATTTTAAAATATTCCTCTGACTTTTAAGAGATCCACAAAAACTTTAAGTACTGGAGGAAATAACTGTGAGTCTCCTCACTGATGTTTGTCTTTGGCTGCTCTGCTCCAGCTTCTGATCAAATTAATGCACACAAAAGCGCTTCTGACAAGGCCCAGCTAAGAGCACTATTTTTTCACACTAATACAAGAAGGAGGATTGTCAGAACATGACCATCATCTGCTGTGAAATTTCATGGATAAAAATGTGCACTAGATAAGGAAACGGTAGTCAAATTGTTCTATTTATTTTCCAGTTCTGCCAGTTAACCAAGGTACAGTCATGCCCTCCCACAAAAATTCATGTTGCGTATCATATTCTGTCATTGTGAAGGCCTAAGAAAGTCTTTGGACAACTCATGTCTGATACAGCAGGGAATCTGAAAAGATTAGCTTGAGGCATCAACTCTTCTGCACTCAGTCCATTATGGGAAACCTCACAGCTAAAGAAACCTCTTCAAATGAGCTGCTGCTGGTTACAGGAAGTAGCAGCTGCTCTGAAGATATCATCTCTTGGTCCCTCTTTTCAGCAGCAGCAATGCCTGGGAACCCTGATGGTACTTGACTTGGGAGAGAACTTCTATGTTTGAAACAGCATTGCCTCATGAAAAATGTTGTGAGGAAATAGGGCAGGGATATGGGGAAATAGAAGAGAAAAAACATCAAATGGCACAAGGACAAGAAACCTTTTCAGATGGGTGTTTAGTCCTGGGTAATGTTGAAAAGGGAATGAGAATAGAAGAATAGGAGAATGATGTGTAAGACAAGCATTTGTTATCCCAGACACTGGAAGAAAGAAGTGAAGGAACTCTTATTCCTTTAACAGCGCAAAGCTTAAGATCCTGGTCTGCATCCCTGAACCAGGTCTCATTGCACTTTTATGAAGGATGCTGTTTAATTTGATTGGAAATACTTGTATAAAAAATTAGTTTGGAATTGGGCTGTGGGAAGAAAATACTGTGCATACTTATTCAACACATTATGTGAGTGGACCAGAAGCCCTCACATAAATCTGAAGGCTTTAAGAAGACAAAATGAGGTTCTCTGAATTAAAAGTAGAAAGGACTGATATGATATTTAGTTTTTTTAATCTGCTATGCTGAAATAACTGAAGGATATAAGCCTGAAAATTTTGTGGCACAATTGAGTAGGAAAGAATTAGTTTTGTCAAGTATAATATGCCTGGGAACTTAATATTATTCAGATGATGTCAAATACAGAGCAAACAACATAAATGCTGAGCTGTGAGAAACTCTGTGTGAATAAATATGTGCCTATCTCACTTCAGACATAAAATATTCATATATTTCAATGCTAATTCTTCCCTGACTGGACTACTTCCTGAAAAAAAAAAGTTTTCAGAGAAAATCACTGGATACAGCTTATACTTAATATTATTGGTAAAAACAGTGGCTGGAAACACCAAGCAGCCCTTTTTAAAACTCCATTCTCTTTTAATTGTGAACCTTCACATTACAGGGTGATAATTAGAGGAGCAGATTTAGCATGGAGGTAAGCAGCATTTTTTCTGCATCATTGCCTGGTAGTGAGTGTGAAGCTGGTTGGGATTCAAGTCCAGACCCTGAATTGCTGGTGTCTCAGAAGCAGCTACGGATTAACATTTAATAAAGAGTAGGTCAGCTATGACCGGATTTAATTGAAAAGGGACAGCCAGGGATAATTTCAAATGTACCACCATAGTTTCTTGCCTATTTGAGGAAAAGAGGAGCTCTCACTTCCTAAGTGCCCTTAGAGCTGGTAGAAAAAGCCCAGCATTCTCAATCTTTCTGATCAAGCCCAGGAGTAGTACTAAACCAAAAATCATGTGCAGATACTCTTTTTGTTGGGTATTTTGGTCATTCACAGCACTGTGGGCTGAGAAAGACAGTTCACCTGTTTGAATAGCAAGTCTGAAGAGAAGCAGCAGTTTTAATCAATGCATAAGCACTGCTCCTCCATCATGCTACAAGTAAGCACATAAGCAATTCAAGGATCTGATTCTGTGCCTCTGTTCCTACACCTGTATCTTTGGAATACAATATTTAGGGACAAACAACTGTCTTTAAACTTGTGAGGTACTGTGATAACAGACTGATGCTACAAAGATATCTGTAAAGAGATAGGTGCTCCAAAGCAATCTCTTTCTGGGGAAAACAGCCTGCACACTATTGACACTGCAATTGTGAAGGACTGCTCAAGCCTGCTTGCACTTGATTTTATGTCTGCTGGATTCCTCTGCCACGTTATTCATGCAGATCTACCTTAGTTAGTTCCGTTCTCTCTTCCATGGCATTCCCAAACTTCAGGCTCCTGGGATTTGCCCACCTTCTCAAAACAACAGCCTTGCCTCTCTTGTGAGTTCCCCATTTTATTTCTCGCTTGGACTTAGTATTACTTGAGTGCTACACAAAACTTGCCCTGGGATATTTTATTGGGTGTTTTCTTTCTCAGCCATCCTTACTTTTCATACTCATCTTATAGCTGAATTTTCTTTTTGTCTCTGTACAACTCACCACCTGTGGTTACTGATGTGCTTTCTTTGTGCAGTTCCTGACATCTGAAACTGATTCGATATAGCTCTTTGACCATAAACTCTCAATTTTCTTCCAAGTCTCAGCTGGAGATCTACCTTTTAGCACTTGCCTGTATCTCTTAATTTTCTCATTGTAGTTTTTTTATTATAAACCCATTAATTTTGTTTCTTAACTGCATATACTATGTAGGAATACATAGTATATTTTTTAAAAGTTATAGAAAATAAGGCCTAATTTTGTTGGCCAGATTTTTCATAGTAGCATTAGCTGGAAAATAATTCCAGAGAATTATTCCATAGAATGACACAGGTACACTCTGGAGACAGTGAAAAAGAGTAGGGTACAGGATATTTTACAAAAAGACTTGATAGCAATCCTAGATGCCATACGATGCACCAGAAGCTGCTCACCTGTGTTGTGGCTGCTTTAGATTGTGCACCAATCTGATTCAGGGCCTGGAAATTCACATGGCAGGAAAAAAAAAGAGTTACAATAAGAAACACCCCAAGTGAGGGTTTCTGTGGTACAAGCCTGGGGCATAAATTCGGCATTTTGATTATTGTCCTTGGTGAATGGTCCTCTTTTTAGCCCTTGACATTTCATTCTCTGCAGCTTATTTGTACAAAACACTACAATTCTCACATGCACAGAAGGAGCCATAGCCTGTGATTATCTCACATCCTTGACTGCTTTAGGTACATATAGAACCTCCAAAGCCATAAGCCCAGCAGCTCTGCAGTAAGGCTTTAAAATTTAAGTTACCTACATCAAACGAGTTTTCTATGCTCCTGCTCCAAGTCTAAATCAGAAAACAGAGAGTACATGTGCTGCCTCCAGAGGCTGTGTCACTGGAGAAGGAGTCAGGCTTTGCTAATTACAGCAGTGCCTCACTGTGTCCTTTGGCTTAAGTAACTAAGGGAGACCACAGGAATCGGTGGGAATGTTCTTCCGTTTACTTCAGTAGGCCGTGGGTCAGGCGTTTGTTATAGAATACCAAAACCTGCTTAAATACACCTCAAGTTTCTGTTGGTCTCATGAACTCTATCAATTGTTCCCAGATGCACTGTGCAAAAAATAATTTTCCTTTTCTGTGAGATTTCAAATACAAACAGCAAGCAATACTAGAAGCCAATAGGCAGCTGGCTTGACTTTTATCCTAGAAAGTGCAGACTGGTAATGCATAACCTTTCCTGAATATAAAAAAAAAATAGCAATAATTCAAATTGATTTGGATATGAGTGCAGTCAAAAGGACTGAAATTGGCTGAAAATGCCCTGTCTTGGAAGGAGCTTCAAGCACTACTGAGGAGAAAAACAAGAAAAACAGAGTAGAACTGTGAGCAGAAAATGGAATTCAAACTAGAAAAAAATGTTAACATACTTTCATCTGAATTCTGTCTTCATTGGCACCTTATGTATTTCCTTTGTTCCTGATGTCCTCTTCTCTTGTAGGTTTTAAGTCAGCCTGATACAGCCATTGGTTTCAGGAAGGGTGTTGGTGTTTGGCCTCCATGCTGTGCAAAGTGTATCAGTATATCAAAGACTGTGAGATGACTGCATGCAGTCTGGAAGGACATGACTGAGTTGCTCACAGTCTTCAGGAAAAACAAACATGAATGATATTTACACGTCTGTTCCTATATTAGCCTTTTCCTTATGACGTGCCGGGAAGGAGACAATTGACATTACAAAGTTGAGTGGGTACCTGGCATTTCCTAGCTCAGTGAGAGACGTCCTAAAGAACTTCCAAACAGCCTCAAAATCCTGATCCTGAACACAGGCAGGTTCGTTAGTGTGACACTTGATGGAAATAATTTAAATTTAATATTCAGGAAATTCTAACTAAATATCACTTCTCATAAGATGGGAAGAGTTTCCCTTGAAATTTGCTAAAAGACCTGTTTCTTGAGATGCCTGAGAAGGAGTGGAAGTGAAGTATAAGAGTCAAACTTGGTAGAAGGAAGAGACAGCTAACCTTAAATTCAAATGTGTTTAAAATGGATCCTGCAATGAATTTAATGGAATGGGTCTTATAAAATGTTGTCAGCTGAATTTGTCTCATCACTGGGAGATCAGTGCTTATTTGAAAGTGTTAACGCAGTGATATATATTTGGAAACCAACAACATCCTAGTTTCAGCTGCTTGTCACACATGTAGGATGGGGGCTAGATAAAAGTGACATGGATTAAAACGAAAAAAAGAAAAAAGGAGAGTTTAAGTATGAACCACAGAGGCACTGTGTTCCACTCTTTCAAGGAAGGGTCCAGGAGCCAGAAGAATTAGTTGAGGTCTTGCCACAGGCACTTAATTCAGGGGTTTAACGAAGCCTGGCTGCCAAACTGACTACAGGAGGGAAGGAAGGAAGGAAGGAAGGAAGGAAGGAAGGAAGGAAGGAAGGAACTAGCCTTCAATTTGCAGTTATAAATTTGTGATGATAAATTTGATAAATTTTGTATCTAGGAATTTGGTTAATCAGTTAGTGATACTAAATGTATCTACCTCCGTATCTAGAATATTTTAGATAAAATAATGTATAGCCTAAATTGATTTGTAGAACTAAAGTAAGTAATTATGATCAGGCCAAAAAATATCTATATGCAGAAAAGTCCAGTGCATGCAAAAGCAATTGGGTAAGTCACCAATTCAATAGAGTTAGACATGCTGTAGAGATAAGAGACTTTATTGTTCTGCTGTGCTGGTGCTAAGCAATGTGAAAGAGGCTAAATTCTGATCCAGTGGCTTGCTATGTGTTTTTTATCCAGGCCAGATTTGTTCTGACTTTGTGTGCCGTAGCGTACAGCTTGTCTCCTGGGGAGCAGCAACAATTTACTAATATTTGTTTGCTAGTTTAAACACTTGTTGGTTTGTTAGGATGGACATAAAGATAGAGAGAAAGAGGAAGGAAGGACTGAGAGATTGTTTATTTGGGGAATAAAGTGCAGCCATACAAACTAAAGGAAAAATAGGTAAACACTTCATGCAAACTGATTTTCTCATTCATATACCTATCACAGTTGCGCCTGGTAAAAAGACAATTTACTTTTCTTTTTGCTAGGAATAACTACCTGTTTCTTTTTAGGGCATCACTCTGAAACTGCTTTCTTTTCTATCTGTGTTCTTTTTTTCCCCCTCTGGTCTGTATTTGGAGTTGATAATCTTAGGAGTAGAGTAGCTGAGATGCTGTTCACCATTTTAAAAAGCCTATGTGTCCCATTTTCCCCCTGAAAACAAAAACTCTTGGGGTTTTTTGATGTTTTGAAGGTTAGGAAGATTGCAAAGTAAAGGAAGCAATTACATGAGCCATTTAAATCCTTTGATAGGCTCTCACTGGCAAGCCTAACTTGATTGTAGTGAGGATGGAAGAGGCAAGAGGTCTCATCAGACCAATCCCACAGTGGAAATGTACACCAAAGAAAGCGCAGGAGAACAAAAGGGACAGATTGTGCTCAGATAAAATCAGAGGCCTCAGTAAAGTACAATGGGAATGTGGGTTCAGATAGGAATAGCAAATGCTGTTGCTTTTGTTGTTTCAGGTTCTGCTGTTGTATTCTGGGGTTTTCATATTCTTCACTCTTTATGCATTTTTTATGCTTATTTATTTTTCCTGAGAAAAACAGATATACATCACATCCACATCTTGAAATATGCTGTATTCATAAGCCTCTGATTGACAAAATGAAGAAATCTCACACAAAAGATGAATTGTAAAAAAATAGAATGTTGCAGAAAACCAGGAAACAGTAAAGTGTGGATTAAAATCCAAGAGGTGTTTATAGAACTGAGTCAACAAATCAGCCTGAACACACTCATACATTTACTTTAGCCTATCTATAATTCAGTTTCTAGATTGTTTGCCTGAGTATGTAGAGACTGATTGCCCTCTTGCTTGTTTGTTTAAATCAGGAACATCTTCTGTGCACTTACTAATATAACAGTGACATAATAGAGAGATGAGTCAGTCACAGAAAAAAGTTATATAATGGTATTTTTAAAAGATGCTCTACAGTTTACTGTGACAAAAAAAATTTATAAGTCTCAGCAAGGAGATGAACAAGTTGGACCAAATGGCTCAGCCTTGATCTGTGCTGATGAAAGATCTGCTTAGGCATGTCAATCACTGAAATGAGCACAAGGCAGCAATCTTTCCTAGTGATGCCATTGACTGGAATTCACACTGATCCTGTGCATGCCAGCCTATGGTAATTTACACAGAATGTGAGAGCTGAAGCCATTCTGTTCTCATGCCTGCACTAAGGTGCAAGACACCTACTGAACTCCCTTTATGCATCTTTCACGTCCAACACTGCTTTCGCACAGTCAAGAAACAGAAGTGATGCCATGTGATAGATTTGATCTCCTACAATTATTTGCCAATCGTTCTGGACCCAGGGAGATCAAATACAGAAAACAGTTCATATTCAGTCCACATGCTTAAACAAAATTAACTTTGGGCAATGAATAAATGTGAGGAAATCGTGACTTGCATGTGGACAGTCTCACAAACAGGAAATGAAACTAAATCAATTTGATAAATTACTCCTTGCAAATGAGTCATTCAGACATACTTTTGCAAGCATTTCATTGAGAGCTATCCAGAGTAGCCAGGCAGGAGAACAGGACTGTTTCCGGGCAGTGGGGTAAGCAGAGTATCCACCCTACCCTGCCTGGAATCCAGCTAATGCCAGTTCCCTGGCACGTCCCAGCTGCTGAGGCGCCAATACGCTATAGCTGGAAAAAAAAGTTTCCACAGAGACCAGGGGATATCAGTGTGAGAACCGTAGTTAGCACCGATGCTCAGGACACCTTGCAGAGAGCTGTCAGAAAGCAAGGCCCTACTTCTTTCACTGTCAGCTGTTAGGTCTGTGAATTTTGGACACTGTCAATGTGGATGTCCTTAGGACTGTGAATTTTGGACACTGTCAGTGTAGATCTCCTCAGTCTTTAACATACATAGCTCAAAGGACAGAACCATAAACACCAGTGGGAAATGTCAGTCTCATTAGCAAGTATGTTACAACAAATAAAACTCCCTGTAAACTCACTAGATCTAATTCCACTCCCAGTGTAGTCCTAGTCTTGTTTTACATTGTATTTCTCTTGTTTTGTGTGTGGTATTTCTGAAGACACACCTACGTTGGGTAAAACACAGATTCTGGATATGTGAAAGAAAATTGGCTCATTTTTTGTAGAATACAACTATGTAATGAGGTGCAGAGGAACAAACTAGATTCCTCAGTAGTGATGTTAGACCTATCCATGTCTCTGCTACTTGTAAAAGAGCCTGATATTTTACAAGAGGGGTGAAGATCGTGGCAACTGATGTAGGCTGTTAAGCTGCCATGCATAATTGTGTGTGCAGTGGTGTCTTTCCTGTGGGCAGATGCTATGAACCCAGCTGCTCTTTTAGAAGTTAGGAATACATTGACTCAAAGAGAATTTGATGCAAAATTATTTTATACCATTTCTTAGCTTCCCACTTAATGAACATACCAAGGCTGGGGAAGGAAATTGAGTCATTGGTGCTACTTGATGGAGCAATTCTGGTTTCATTTTTCTATCTCTCTGAGAACCTGATCATACCTCTTTCTGTTAGGTAAGACTAAGAAGATGAACTTTGTATTCCCACATATAAAATTTCTGAGATACTCTATCTAGAAAATAAAAAAACCCCTTTTACTAATAAAAAAGAAATAGGAGAAACATGTGGAGAGGACTTTTACTGGAACACACTAAATGTAAGTGCTTTTAGCTCAGTGGAGGAAGGTATTGTGTGTGCATATTTGTGGGTGAGAAAGAAATGCTTTCAAAAACACACACATTGTTCAGTGCAGGTAGAATAACAGTTTTTGGTCCTGAGAATACTCAGGTGACAGACAAAGTACTGCTTAAAGAAACTTTGAGCTGAAGTGTTATTTCTACAGCCATTATCAGCTGCATTCCCATGACTATAATGCATTCCTCCAGAGGGAGAGGAAAGCTAACACAGCTTCTAGCAATTCACAGGAAATACACTTTCATTTCTTCAGAAAGGAGCAGAGGGAGTACTAGGTGAAAAAATTAACTTTGTTGAGAGCAGAATTTCAGCACAGAAGCAGACATGCAGTGGACAATTATGTGAGAAGTTAAAGCCCCAGACACACCATGGGGAATCCTAAGGCCTCTTGTTTCACATGGTGTGGTGGCATTTGGGACCAGATGAGCATTTGCTCTTTCAGACTACAGCACATGCAGTGAGTTAATAAAAGTTTTCAATTGCCAGAGCTGTAAATCACTTTAAAGAATTCTAGATTTTTAACCTTCTGTGCTTAAAATGATACTGCTTCATGTATTATTA
Organism: Irena cyanogastra; assembly: GCA_013397155.1. Classification (NCBI taxonomy): domain Eukaryota; kingdom Metazoa; phylum Chordata; class Aves; order Passeriformes; family Irenidae; genus Irena; species Irena cyanogastra. The sequence goes on along the minus strand of VWZV01003871.1, from coordinate 941,900 downwards.
ATCAAAGACCATGGTCTGTATGAGGACAGCATAGATTCGTGCTGGATGGAGCCACACCACATTTACAGCATTTGATAGGTTGACTCACTGAGATAAGAAGTTTCTGCAGTCATTAGATGAAAAAAGCACACAAGGAGGTAGCCCAGAGCTGAAAATCCCTTCAAGAGACCCCATCGTGCAGTCTTTTTAGTTTCATTCCTCTCTGCAAAGAGCTGAATAGTTTTAAAAATACATCTCCCAGTTATTTCTGTTTCCTTTTCAGTACTGCATTATAATATATTATGGAACTCTGTTAGCACAGATCCTTTCCAGGGACACACCACAGATAGACTTTTGAAATGTAGGATAAGTAAGGGTTAAAAACTGATCAGTGAAACAGGCTAATGCCTCCAAATTGCATTTGATAATTTTATGTTGTCCCAAAATATCCAGGGAGAGATGTTTCGTGAAATGTTATTTAAAAAATAATGTTTGTCTGAATTAAAAGACTTTTTAAACATATATATTATGCACAGAAAAATGCTGACAGCACAGAATAGTGAGAGGAAAAAGCCTGCTTTTCAAAATACAGCATTTATTAGGCAATGTCCTGTGTGCTGGGTAACTGAATTCACTGCACTCCTTGTACACTTGGGCTGTAGTCACTAGCCTGGTGTTCTGGAGTGTCACGACAGAGGGAAAGAAACAACGACAAGTAACTCCTCTGCACTTTGGAAAGCAGGAAAAAAGCCATGAATATCTTTTCAGAAACACAGAGAGCTGTGTGAAATATTTCTAGTCATGTCAGTGTTTTAAAACAAGCATCCCCCCCCGCCCCAGATCAAATACAGAAATTCCATTTGGGAATGTGGTCTGAGCACTGCGCATGTCTACATCTGCACTCAATGCATCATCTGCCTCAGGTATGAAACTGAAAATACCAGGGATCATGAGAGAAATGGACAGCCAAAGGAGATGATGAGAAGCTGTAAGATTTTGACTTCAGCAATTTTTCTTGGTATTGAAGGAAAGAGTTAATGTCTGGAACACTTACATATAGCATATCTAATTCACTGACATGAGCAAATTATCTAGAGTTGAACTAAAAAGAACACTAGTTTTAGACTACAAGAGAAAGACCACTGCTTTGAACTACAAGAAGTCAAAAAAACCTGCTTTGAACTACAAAAAGAAGTACCAGTAAGAAAAATCTTGCTTTAGTTGAGCAGCAAAAGAATTCTGCTTCGAAAGACGAGTGGGGGGGGGAATCCTATCATATTCTGAGATGAATTGAAATAAGAAATACACTTACAAAGCAAAGACAAAACCTGGGTTTGAGCATTTGAAAGGGAACAATGAGAAATAGCTGTAGATACAGAAGCAGAGTTGTCCTGTCTAATGGTCAACATCTAAGATTGGAAAGAACTTCTGAGTCATGGTTGCTGCTAAAATTTGGTCTGTCTTGAGTGGCATTACTTGGCCAGGTACTTGACTTGCCTTCTCAGTAAAGCACCCTTAACTCTGCTTACCTACCTCACAGAAGTGGGGGTATTTTCACAGTGCTTTGAAGATGTTAAGCCTTATGTACATGATAAGTATTGTTATTATACTTTGCTATGGATGATTGTAATGCAAAGGGAAGAATAAAAGCCTGCTTAAATATAGAAAAGAACTTACAAGCTGTAAACATGAATAGGTAATGTAGGAAAAATTTTCAAAAGACTGAATAAAAGGAAATAAAAGAGATGGTGAGGAAAGAAGTAGGTAAAAACACCCTTCCAAACACATCCATCTTCCAAGAGATGGAAATAGCTCAGAAATTACTTGCAACAGAGTGAATTTCCACACAGAAATTACTCGCAGCAAGGAAAGTTCCGTTTGCTCCCCTCCTACAGGATGAAGAAGGCCTCTTGCTGTCACATTGCCATCTGGTGGGGAAAGGTGACAGACTCACACAGCCTGTGCCCTCTCAGGAAGGTTACCCAGGAAGAGCTGAGGCAGGAGCCACCAGGTATTGACTCCACAAGTGCTGCTGCCTGCCAAGACCACGGATTGATCCCCTTGAGTGCTCCACTGTACCGGGAAGACTGAGTGTGCTAAGCTGAGAGCAAAGGCAATATGTGATGGGTAGACCGGAGAAAGCCGGTCATGCTCAAGTGTAAGTGCTGAGTAGTTCACAAAATAATATATGATTACAGAGACACATGGGGAAACAAATTCCAAAGACTGGGTCCTTCATCCACTCCTCTGTATCCTGTAGCTTGTTCTTTTCTTTAATATTTTCAGTAAAAAAAATGAGAAATAATGAGACAGAGCATATGCACTTGTGCTTCAGGGTGCGTTAGGCTAAGAGTTTGCTTTGGTTGGCCTGATAATTATGTCCAGCATGATAAAGATATATGAGAAAACCCAAAAGTAACTTTCTCTTGCAAAAAAAAAAAAATGTAAATTATGGTGTGGGTTTGTTTTAGTGTGATTTGGGTTTTTTTTGGGGGGGGGTGTTAGTTTATTTGTTTTTTTTCACACACACACACAAGAGGAAAGTGACAGTTAACCTGGCAGGAGCAGAAAGGTCCATGTTCTGCAGAATATTTTGCCATTTCAGAAGTGGCTACTAATTGTGGTAAAATTTTTTGCATCTCCAAACAAAGTCAGCTAGTTAAGTAAAAATTTTCCAAAGAAAATGTCATAATTGTGGGCTAAAGGATATTTCTGATATATGACGAGTGCCCCAGGCAAAACTAGATTCCCTGTAGTTACTTTATCTTCATGAATGTAACGATTAAAGTCAGTCTTGTTCAAGGAGGCCAGATTCTGAGTTTGTTTTCACACGTTTGTCAGATCACTTCTGCTGAGTCCATTCATCACCCCTGCAGGCGCATCAAAATAGAAAGTCCTTCAAATATTGATTCTGCCACTAAGTATTAGGCATACTGTTCCACTTGATTTTTATGGATTGCTACCTTCCTCATGGACCCTTCTATTGCAGATTCCCCTAGGATCTATGAAAGTGCATGCTAAACAGAACCTATCAAACATTATTTATTGTTCATTTTAAACCATGCATTTCAACAAGCAGGATGGAATTCAGCATTCCACAAGGAGCTACTAGGGGACTGTGATACAGCTTCTTGTCAGACCAAAAGCAGTAAGGACTCCTGTACTGCCAAGGACATCCTACATAGGGAACAACAGTGCCCTTCAAAGCTGGATGGTTGAACTAAAACACACTGGTGTAAACTTTCTCCTGTTTCATAAATGTTTTGCAAAAACTGAGTGTGGATCAATTGTCCCCTCACCATTTGTGATGACCCTTTTCTCAACATCATGATGCAGCCTGGACAGCAATAGCTTAAGAAGTCTTTTGGCAAGTGATGAGATGGTGTGACATCAAACACTCCCCACACTGCCATACAAGCACCAGCTGGTACCATGTTCTATCAGCACCAGATAGAACCCTTGGACTTTCCACAGTTTATGACTCATTTCAGGGTTTTGTCCTCTGGTTTAAGGGAGATTAGCAACATTGTGCTATTTTGCCATGCCTTGTTTAAGCTCTGGACCACATAATGCGTTAGCTTCCGCACGCGAAGCAAAAGAACTGTCAGTGTTCTGAAAGTGAAGACTGGACCCTTATAACCTTAACTAAAGATGGGGAAAATTAAGAGCACAAGGAACTGAGTGCAAGAGAGATGGAGATACCGTGGTGTGGGAAGCATCTGAGTGTTTGTACGAGCAAAGGTCCTTCTGCAGGACCTCTGTGGAGCACCTTCCTCTGACTACTGCTGTTGAGCTAGGCTGAGCACCAATTGTCTTGACAGTAGGCAGAAAAGGACAAGGATCCAGCAAGAGAAGACTTCATTTAGGTTTTATCAGAGTGGTGTAATGGTCTCATGGAAAGTGAAGTATGTTTCAGAGCAGGCTTTCTGCCTCTTCAGTTTGGATCAATGTGTACAGGCTGCCCAGGTCTATCAATGTGCAATTTTTCCATTTTTTTATACCCTGAAGGATCCCTTCTCTTCTTGAATTGTGTTGTGGCACTGATTTAGCGGGAAGGTTTAGATGAATATGACTTCTAAAGTTTCTTTAATTCCAAATAACTAACTTTTAGCTTAGAAATCTAAAAATTACTTTAGCTAAAAGTGTATGTTGAAACATGAAAGATTGCCAAAATTAGGTGATTGCTGAAACAGAGCATATTCTGCTCTAGACCATTATCCTGGAAGTTAGTTAAGTCTCTGCACATAATAAAACTTTAAATTCCACAATATAAAGCTTGGATAATCCCTTTCAGTATGATAAGATACTTTTTCCTTCCTGTATGACTTTTATTACATAACACTGAATTCTGCTTAAATATGCCTCTCAGTTCTTGTAGGCTGTGTGGAATTTAAGTAGTCTTAAAAACAGGTGCCATTCAGCATGATGTTTTAGGAATATAGCGTTTGATCCTCCCTTACGGCATCCACAGGTTGACTAGTTCCACCAATTCAAGAAGAGAGCAAGGTGGGTGAGAAGCCTTATAAAATCTGAATATTAAATATCCATTGAGGCATATGACAGCAGTATAAGAAAAAAATTAGTGGAGAACAAACTCTACAGAGTGCGTCATAGCCACTCCTTTCCAGGATTGTTGTGTAAGATGCAAAGTCATAGCTGCAGAGAGAGAAAAAAAATGCAAAATACTTTTCTCAGATCGTCATTTCTGGAACATGGCTAGGGGGAATAGAGTTACACACTTTTTCTTGGTTTTTTATTTGTTAAGTGCCATACGTGTGGGAACTCAAAGCACCTCACAGAAATCATACTGATATTTGTCTGTGGGCATATTCTGTCCCAGCAGGAGTATGACAAGTCATCAAGGGATGAACAAACACCCCAAGCATAGCAAGACGAGAGGCTCAAACATGGAATCAGTCAGGCACAGTTTGTTCGGGTTTACAGATTGTGTAGTGAAGAAGCATTTGTTGATCAAGACAAAATAAATGCCACTGTAACAAAACTGATTATTTAAGTGATAGAAAGATACATTCATCAGCACTTTATAGCTGAAGTACAAGGCAGAAGGAAAAATGATAATGCACTTGCCATTTTCACACTCTTTAGCCATTCCAGCTTTTACCTTGGAAACTTTATTTCACTCAACATCTTGCAGGATGGAGCTCTTTATATGACTATTTAATTAAAACCAATTATCACTAAGTGATCCTGTTCTTTGCATAGCTTTAGTCTGAATTTACATCAGCTTGACTATTAAAGCTTCAAACCAGTTGTGAAAGCCTTTTATATCTGGTTTTCATTAGTTCATATTAAACAATTCATGGGCTTGATTTTCACTTCAGTGAGTCTTGTCATAAAACATGCTTAGACATAATGGTGATATCACATAAGAAGCTAAATGAATTAATAGATCAGCAGAAACACTAACTAGCAGACATTTTTTTCTCACACAGTTTATTATTTTGCAGTCATACTTGTGAGTCATGTGCGAGATATACTGAGACCATGAGGGTGAGAAAGCAGCACTAAGTCAAGAGGATGCTTTGACGCTGTATTCTGTGCTCATTTGCTAAAGCAGGTGTGTAGTCAGCAAATCTCTGCTGAAGGGAATTATCCTTTAGATGGTCTCTTTTTAGTATTATAATGGTGCCACTAAAGCTGCAATAATTAAGGATCTCTCATCATTTCATTACAAAACCATATTTTCAAGTGGATATATAAATTGCATATAGAAAAAATTTGCTTCTCATTCAAATATCTTCCTAAAATTAGCATTCTGAGTGGGTTCTTAAAAAACCACACATATTAATTTGTTGATAAGAATGACTTAATGAATATTCAACTCAGAAACCATGGAGGAACAGCTGTAACCCAGTAAGACAAAATGGCTTAGTGCCTTCCAGGTCCATGCAAATATTGTATAAAATATAATGTACAAAATGCCCCTGTGCACACAAGCAGACGCTGTTCATGAGAAATATATCTGTTTAGCAGGCAGGGAGCATCTTTGCATTTAGATGGTTTTGATGCTTGGTGGAAGGCCTGTGCAGGTTAACTGAAAACACAAATCTGCAAGATCTCATGGATTATTAACCTTATTAAAAGGTTAGAATAAGAGATTCTTACTTGCCTTAGTAAGAATAAGTAAGAACCTTGCCATAGCTTGCCTAAGATGGCAACAAGGAGGAAGGCACTTCTCTTATTCAGTTCGTGTCCATCCCAATAAACTGTTTTGCCTAAATTACTCTTCATATTCTCTTTATACATTTCAACAAAAGGTTGAAATCAGCTATAGGAGCAAAAGACTGGAAATCTGCATAGCTTGTGGATGGGGAGTCTGGCTAGTTAAGCTGGTATAAGTGAGGGGAATTTCTCTGCTAGCTGGGATGCTTTAGACCAGAATTAAGCAGGTAGACACCTTGGCAGCATGGCCAGGCACTGTGGCCTGCAAATGTTGAATGCCCTTGTGGATGCAGTGAAAATTGAGTGCTTTCACTCTCTTCCCCACTGGAGCTTCCCAGTGTCAAGGTCAGATTTGAACCCTCTTTATAGGATGTGAAAGGGTTCATGAAGGGCTCTCCGTGGGTAAACATGGCAGTGGCAATAATGTTATTCCTTGTCAGCCTCCCTTCTGTTATTTTGGTCTTTCCCTTCTTCTGCAAACAGTATGTTTGCCATGTAGGAGTTAGGCAGAGAGGGATCAACTCTGTGCTTCTGATTTGGGACATCAAATGCTTTCCACACCATCACAGAGAATTTTGGGGTCTGAGCTCTGTCTTACATGTGTAGAAGAGCAATAAAGCAAGCAATAATGGAAAGCAAGGATTTAACCAGGAAAAGACTTTTAAAAAAAAAAAAAAAAAAGAAAAATTTATATCTGTGCTGCACTATAGAAGTGTGTATTTACTTTAAAAATACCTGAATTTTTTTTTTTTCAGATTTATTCAGTATTTATCCAAAAGACTGAAACAGCTCTTTTTGAAACATACAGTGATACAGTGTTCTAAAACTAACAAAGACTATTAATTAGCTATTTATCCAACAGATGGTCAGTGAATTAAATAATACGAGTTTTAGAAAACTTCGTAATTATGTGTTTTTGCCAGAGAGCTCAGTTAAATCTGTTTAGAAACATGGAAAAATATGAAAATCCAAAGGATGCCATTAAAATTCAAATGTGAGTAAAAAAAGCACTGAACTTCCTTTTTAAGGACTTGCACAGTCCAACAGCAAGTATCTGCTCTGCTCCCCCAGTATTGTTTTGTGGAAGCTACTTCTGATTTATGGAAGTATAACTAGGAGCAGAACCAAAGGTGAACTTTTGTTCTCTATAAATCATGCTATTCTGAATATTATTATTATTATTGACTTAAATAGTTCTGTTTTAGTTGTCAGTGTGTCAGACTCTTGATACTAAACTATACTAAACCATAGCTCCTGTTGGAGTTATCCATTGCATATCTAATACTTGCATAACTAATCCCTCAAGTTATATAAAACAAGGCCTGTGTGTGGTGAAATAAATCAAGCTTTCACATATTTATCAAGAAAAAATACAAGATTTAGTCCACTTTCTACATAAGGATATAAAAAAAAGTACAAAATGTTTCAAATCGTAATGCTCTGGTTTAAGTAAGTATTAAGTTAGTATTAAGCTTAGATTTTGACAGCCTGATTCATTACAGTTATTTCAACTTAATTTGAATGTTATCTTCTGCATGTCCTCTCCATTATTCTTTCATATTGCAATGCCCCATTTTTGGGCAAGAAATGAATTTGCACTACAATTATGGCCTCTTTAGCTGCCTATCCATGTAATCTGACATCTTAAATAGGTGACATCTGAGCCAGGTGCTGTGGAAAAGCCAGTTTATCCCACCTGCAGAATGATGGTCGTTTCTCTGCTTGAACAAAATGATGATTTTTTTTCATGATGAGCGGCCCATACATATTAAACCAATAGTTCTAATACTGACATTACAATTCCATGAAGTGGAAAAAATGCATTTTTTTAATACTTTTTTAATTCACTTTGTAAGCATCCTATTCTCATTTCAGCTATGTAGAGCACAAGTACCAGTTCACTGCCTCTAAATCTTCATATTCCAGATAGGTTGAGTGTTAACAATACCCCTTTTTAAAATTTAATTTTAACAATACTCTTTTTAAAAATTTTATTGTATATTTTACTTAGTGCTTCATGTTCTACATTCATGTGAGATCAGAAACCAACTTCCATCACAAAAGGAAACAAAAAGGTCTCTATCCCTCATACCTGTGGGAAAAAAAAAAAGGATTTGAATCTGTTATCTGGACATCTGATAAGACCCCGAAAAGAACAAAATGAACAGCAGCTGTGTCACGATTTTAAAATCTCTCTGCTTTTAAATGAAGCACACAGCCCAATTGAAAGCTGGTTTTGGTGTTGGCAGAAGGCTTCTCTGGGTGGGTGTCAGGAAGATCTCCCTTTCTGCCACCTGTCCCCAGGCTCAGGACATAAAGGCTGAGCTGCCATTAGGAAGCGCCACAATCTCGTCTGTTTGTGGAGCCCTCCCACCATCATGGTCACTTGCCTCCCAGTAGATGAGAGGAGAGATGGCTGCTAAAAATACACGGCTCTCAATAGCTGAAAAGCCAGCAGCAACAATAGTGTAATGCCTTCTAGAAACTAAGGATGGGAAAAGGGCACAAGGGGGAGGAAGCACAGGGAAAACTGAGAGGAGCTGTACAGCAAAGTCGAAGGGGAAGCAAAGCTGGTGACCTACAAACCAGCCACCACTTTTTGGGAAAGTGTTTTTTTCTTGGAAGTCAGAAGAGAAAGAATGACCAGCTGTAGATATGGAGTAAATGTGATCCAACTCTGTTGAGCAGAACCTATAGAACAGGCCATTTTTAGTTAAAAAAAGAGATTAAAATTGTGTTTGTTTGAATTGCATACATTTTTTTATAGGACTAGAGTTAGCAGTCATCAGAATGGCTTTTAAATTAATTTCCATTTCTTAAGATTATAGTATTTATATTTCTTCTAACAAAATTTTTCCCCTTTCAGAAGAAATAAATTAAAAAACAAAAAACAAGCCACAGGGATGAGGGTTAGTAAAATTTGAATCTGCCTTTTCTTAAGCTTTGAGGAAATTTTGCAAGACTTTTGAATAAATATATTTTCTCGAGTATACTTGTAGGGTTTTGCAAAGCCCTGTTGTAATTAGGACAAATAAAGAAATCGGGAACTAAAATGTCCAGTTATGCCCTGCCTGACTTTCTACCACAGCATCTAAAGCAAGGGTGCCACAGTTAATACTGGAAAATGGAAAGGAGGGTGAATAGAGTAGCACTTGCCAACCTTCATTTGATTTTATGATTCGTCTGCAGAATTATGATAGCTTTCTAATTTAACTGGGGGACTGAACCTACAAAAAGAGAGTTGTGATCTGAAGGGAGGGAGTGTGAGCAGCAGCAGTCAAGAACCACCTGCAAGTGCCAAATGCAAGGTGAGCTGGGACCACTGTCTCTCTTCACACATGTCAGCATGCAGATGCCTTCTGATAACAATTTACTTAGCTCTGGAGACAGAGGAGCTTTCTCATCTTAATTACACAAGCTCCAAAATAGCATGACAGATTTTATTGAAATTATTTCATAATTAAACTGGCGACTAATGTAAAGGAGAGCATAATCAAGATTCACATTTTGTTACTTATCAAGAGCCCAAACTGTGGCCTGGGATTCTGGTATCTGGAAGAGGAAGAGGAAAAGGAAAATTTGGGCATACAACTGGGTCCCCAGGGTGGAAAGACAGTGTAGGACAAAGGGAAGGGAACGGGGACAATTGGGGGCATCGGCGTTCTGTTTTGGGAGGTACGACAAACTGTAATATACAACATTAAATCTGAATTATGGTAGGAAAGATGTGGATCCATAAATAAATACAAGTCTATGCATTACATTTCTCCCTAGAAAGCACTGTTTAGTGGCGTAGGAACAGCATTTCACAGCTGGCCAGCGGTGAACAGGAGATGAAGTGAATAAAGAATTGGGAGGGGCTATTTAGGGACACTGATAGCAGAGATGGAAAGCCTTAGAGATATGCTGATGGCTATAGAGGAATTCCATGCTGCTGCTGGAACTCAGACTTAAATACCCCATACATAAATTTCTGAAGAGCAAAGGTGAAATCCGCTCAAACATGAGAACTGACAATACAATTTACAAAAGACACAAAATTTACAGAAGCAAAACCACAAAGACCTGGTAAAACAGCTGGTGTTAAATGAAAACCATCTCCTATCTTTCAGCTCACACCTTAAAAAACAACCGAGTCACCCCTCTCTGTCATCAGAAGTAATACATAGGGGGGAGAAAAGGGAAACATGGAATATCTGGGAGAAGTATTGGATGAGTGATTAGGGTTTTGGGTTTTTTTTGTTACATATAATCATAGGACATGATCTGGCAGGCAGCTAGAGAGATCATCTAATCCTTTTCCACATCCACAGAAACACCTCGGTATCAGAAAATATCTGTTGTATTTGATTTCTAGCTTTCTCAGAACCACTTATATTAAATAACTTCAGAGAATCTTTTCTTTATGAATTTCAAGCTGGGACACAGAGGGACAGAAAATCAAGCAGTTGCATTATCTTTTGGAATAGTTATAATTTCTTTCAAATAGGACAGAAATCTGCTCTGGCAGAGCAAGGAATAGTAAGGCATCGGACCCTAAACTGTCTCTTCAGTTTGCCCATTTAGTGGATTAATGGCACACCAATGTTCATGCCTGCCACATGATTTCTTTCATTACTAAGAACTTCCCTTATCACAAAAATACTAACATTTCCTTAGCGCCACTAATACAAATAGAAAACATTCTCTGTTCACAGCCCAGCAAGGCTGGTTCCACGGCTGTTGTCTCACACGGCTTGCAGAGTGACAGCTTCCAGGATAGGGATGAGTGTGCTGTGGGGTAGACACAGAGGACAGATCTTCTTATGCCCTGCAGAGAAGCCTAAAGGGAAATGGGATTTGCTTCTTGAAAGCCAGAAAAGGAAAAGAAAAACAAAAACCCAACAAGCAAACAAACCTGATTATATGTAGATTCATCATTGTCCAAATAGCTAATAATTTGATAATATGCCTGCATAATTTTTGGCTAAATTGAATGCTACTTGGTGTAGCTCCTAGGGGAATTTTATCAGTAAAAACATTCTTTCCTGTGTGAGAATTGAGACATCTCTATGACAGTGAGTGCTGAAGAGAAGAAAAACAATAGAAGCCCGCTGATAGCCAAATATAGTTATTTAATTCATGCCTCCTGAGAGGTAACAAAACATATGTTTTGGTAGCGTCAAGTGGTGAGCAATGAAAGGAAACCTTTAGATCTCTCTGGATTATCTGAGATCTTTTTCCTCTATTAAAACATAACCTTTGTTTTGCCCACTGAGAAATCCTTTTGGCATTTCACAACACCTCTGAGTACCTTGCCTCAAGGCTTCATAAAACTCCTCCTCCCAGCTAGCTTTGAAATTGTACAAATTCTGCACAGTGTCTTGGGGAATGGAAATAATTTGTTTGTCCATTTGCAATTGCTGCAGATCAGAGGAGGCTCCCCAGTCAGGCAGGACTCTGGGCAGAGTTTTCCTCTTTGAATTCCAGTAAAGCGAACATCTTTTGTGCCAAATATTCCCACACAGTACACACATTATTCCCCTGTCAAAAACAGTTTGTGCTGAAGTGCCTGGTTGTTGTAAACAGGGAACAAGGAAAATTACTTCAGGAGAAGGCTCACACACACACACAGAGGCACACACACATGTAACTCTGCTTGAAGCCGTAGGCAAACCAGAAGTTTAAATCTGTCTTTGGAGACTGTAGGCCAAAGAGTGCTAAACAGCACAGTAACTTTAAACATTATCCAGCAGATGTGGTTTAATTCTGCTACATCTGTTGGCAGATATACGGAATGTGAGAATAGAGGATGGCTGATAAGAGCTCGGGAAGGGCAAAGCCACAGGCAGTGAAAGCTGAATGTCAGGGACGTGATGCCTGAGGCAGGTGTGTCTGGGTCTAAAGTGAACTCTTTGCATTCAGTCTGCCAGCATTTGTTTCTGTAGATGGAAAAGGTATTTCCTCTAGAGATGCTGCAGTCATCTAGCAGGGTACATTCTGCAGGTGCAGTGAACTGGGAAATAAAAAATTACTTTAGCAAATTAGCAGAGGTTTAAAAAGTGAAAGTCAGCATTTTCAAGATTGCACACAGATTTAGGAGGGCTCAGTTTCTGCATGCTCAGCCTGAAACAAATAACAGCTCAGATGCTAAAGATCTACCCCCGCCCCTTAGAAGTTCCAGCTTTTCAGAGTTTTTAGACCCCATAAAAACCAGACATTAGCTCTTTAGTGTGTAGTTAATGCCTACAGATTAAATGCCACTGTTACTAGCAGCTTCTGGAAGACATCTCTTCCTGTTTCCACCTTGCTTCTTTACATTTGACACGTCCATCCAGCTCTGGCCAGATGGGGTAGTGCGAGTAAGAACTGGGGTCTCAAACACTCTGCTATTCTCGTTCAGGTGGTGGTTGGGTTTGGCTTTTTTCAAGTTACCAATAAGCACTTATATTTAGGACTGTATTCAAACAGTATTTTCAGAAAGTGATAACAATGGATTTTTCATTTTTGATATGCCACATGCATGGACTTCTTAAATGAGGTCTTTCTGAGCATCTCCTGGTTAGTTTGTTGCTAAAGTATTCCTGATTTATTCATAGTTTATGTGCATAGCCATTTTAAAAAGGAGTTATACAAAGACCTTCCATCTTGCTCTGGCTGTGATAAAGCAGCTGTGCCCCTGCAGTTTTTTTCGCCATACCTCTTCACAGTGCCTGGCATCTCCTCGGTGAGGTATTTCTTCAAAAGGAGAATAGGTCTTTGGTGTTTTCTATTGCTTCTGCCATTTACAAATAAGAGGAAAGACTGCAGTTTGTGCTTATTTTGTGCCAGCACCCATCTCAGTAGGGCTGTTCAGAAGGCACAGCCTAAGCCTGGTGAATAGTCAACGGCCAAGCCAATATAGCCCCAGAGAGGTGTGTCTGTGATGGCACAGGTCATTCAGAAGATCAATACTTGCCATCTCATCCAGTAAAGGCTCACATTTCTCATGCCTTTTACCATGAACTCAACTTTCTTCCTTCTGCCCTAAACAACATTTTAGTTAAAACTATGGGCAAGTTCCTTGTATTAACATGACTATTATCTATTAATTTTTTTCCTGGTACTTTATTTAGATACAGCTTGAGTATTTTCTACATTATACGGGCAAGTATCTAACAGATTTACTCCTGTCTTTGTACACAAGCATGTGACCATCCTTTTACAGAATCGATTGGGTTGAAAAAGACCTCTGAGATCATCAAGTCCAGCCTATGACCAAACACCACCGTATCGATTAGACCATGGTACTGAGTGTCATGTACAGTCTTTCCTTAAACTCCTCCAAGGATGGCCAATCCACTGCCTCGCTGGGCAGTCCATTCCAATGTTTGATCACCCTTTCTGTGAAGAAATTCCTCCTAATGTTCAACCTGAACATCCCGTGACACCTCTGGGGGCTGTGTCCTCTCCTCCTGTTGCCAGATACCTTGGACCCCACCTGGCTACAACCTCCTTTCAGGCAGTTGTAGAGAGTGATAAGGTCACCCCTGAGCCTCCTTTCCTCAAGAAACAGTGAAATCTTTGTTGTGTAGCTCTTCCTTGTTCATGCTGTTCTTTCACAGCTTCCTATATCTTTAAAATATAAATACTGTTGTGCATAGGCTTTCTGAGTGCCAAGGAGCAATGGGGAATGGAGGGAGATTAATTAACTGGAACTCAGTCAAAAAATAAGACTAAAATAATATTGTTTGAATATTCAGTTTATTTCAGAGGCAGAGCATAGCAACTATCATTGCTGTAAGGCTAGATACATGGAGAAAAACACAGAAAGTATTTGGTCTTTCCCACATAAATGGCTCTTGCTTGTAAGCTATAAAAGTCTACACTATGTAATCACAGAAATAATTATAAGTTTACTTTCTAAGGGCCACTAAAATGAATCAGAGCATTTTCTTCAATTCCCCTGACTCGAAGCAGACACTGAAACTCTCGGGTTGCAATGCTCGTTCAGTCAAATTTCCCAGTGAAGTCAGGGTGGGCTTAAAGCTTGAAGGAATACACCACCAGTTCTCCAGGATGCGTCAGTTTTGATGGGAGCTGAGGAAAAGGCTCGTGCTGCGCATGTAACCATTAACCTTGTGCTGTGACACTGACAGACATTTAACCACCAGGCAGGGAATGGAGCAGCCGCAGCTTTGGGAAGCTGGGGAAGGTAATGAGAGTTGGGAGGTGGAGTCAACTCACTGTGCTCAGGTACTGCTGAACTCCAGACCATCCTTCACTATGGGCCCTGTGCCAGCCTGACTCCTGCTTGCACCTCACAGGGCATCACAGGCAGGTCCTGGTATTTGTGGTGTCCTTATGCGAGAGCTTAAAATGGGACCAGAAAGCAAGTAGTTACCAGGATGAAAAAACGTGTTCAGGAAACAAAAGCTCTGGTTTTCTAATAGCCAGAATCACTGGGATTCAGTCCCAAAACCTAAACCCAACTCTTCTGGACAAAATTCAACTAAGGGTTTTGCGGGGAGCTGGGGTGGACTGCTCAGGGCTTGTATATGGATATGAGGTGGTTGTGTTCCCCGTGACTCAGAAAACATATGTTGTTGTGCCCTGCTGCAAGCACAGATGAGTTCCAATGAAATTATGGAAGGAATTAGGGTAAATTTGGAAGGGTTCAGAAACCAGAAACGACACAAAGGTGCTCAAGGAATTTGCAAGTAGGAGTGAAACATAATTATGTTTGCAGTGGTTGTGTTAGAAATATATTCCTTTACACTGGGTTGGTATAAGCTGCTCTCATGTAGCCTAAGGCAATTTGGGAGGCCCACTGATGAAGCCAATGCACTCAAAAAAGTGTAAATCTAGTGAAAGTGAAAAATTAGGAACTATTATTGTGGCATATATATTTGCAGTGCATATAAACAGAGACAACTGTTGAACATAGTTGTTCTTGAAAAGGTTCTGCCTGTGCACTGTTTGCCCAAGCGATGTCCTGCTTATCATAGGCTGAGTGCTTATTTAATGAAATCAGTTCCTGTTTATCTTCAGCTTCTGATCTATCTGGCTTTCTATCTGTATTGTAATGGTCTGATTTGGGATTTTCAGGCTAGTTTTTCCTCTGAGCCTGCTCCTTTCTTTATGGCATTCTCAGGCCTGTTAAGAGCTCCCTTCCAGCTCCAACCTGCAACCTGACAAAGCCTCCTTGTAGGAGGCTGTCCTTGTACAGCAGGAAGGGTCATCAGTATTTCTCACTGAAATAATCTTTTTTCTCCTAAGGTGCTGTCAGGCTAGATACTTTAAAAGCTATGTTAAACTGACAGAGTTCTTTGGGTTTTGCTCTTCTTTTAATTTTAGTGATTGATTGATTCATTTATTCTGTCTGATCTGTCAGCTTATTGTTTATTCTTCCTTTACTTTCTCTAGGGAAAATGTTTGTTCCCTTAGCATTTGTCAGCACTCTACCTTTTTT
>VWZV01003871.1:855135-926241 GCA_013397155.1 Irena cyanogastra | reverse complement strand
GTCTCCTCTCCTCTCCTCTCCTCTCCTCTCCTCAAATAGCTGACCTTGGGGAAAAAAAAAATCTGTGTGAGTTTTCCCCTTTCCCAAGTTTCCAACTAATGCTGCAGTGTCTATCTTGCAATATGGTTACTGGCCTTAGTCACTTTTCTCTGTTCCCTTCACAAATGAATTCACTACTGAATTTAACACAGCTCAAGGCAGAACAGGAGGTCATTTACTATTTCTGTAGAGTGCTGAATAAAACCAAAAAGAAAATTAAAATAATAACAAAATATTGGAACTGGAATAGGAATTGCTGTTGTGATTCAAATGGGTGCTCTCCAGACACAGCTCTGGTCTCATCAGAAAGGATGTCGTTGAATAAAAGGTTTTACTTTTCCCAACTCATCCTGTAGCTAATGTTTCACCAGGATGACAAGAGATGCTGCACTACACAGCTTCTTTCACTTTAATATAAAACCAAATTTATGGCTTCTTATGGTCACTAATGTGTCCTGGCATACTTCCAAGTGTTGGATCATTAACCTTTCTGTCAGAGCTAAAATCCACTTATATAATTATGTTATCTTTATCTCAAATTTCCACTTACAATTTCACTTGGGGAAAAAAATACACAAACTCCTACTGTTCCTTTCCTTTCCTTTCCTTTCCTTTCCTTTCCTTTCCTTTCCTTTCCTTTCCTTTCCTTTCCTTTCCTTTCCTTTCCTTTCCTTTCCTTTCCTTTCCTTTCCTTTCCTTTCCTTTCCTTTCCTTCAAAAAAGAAAACAGTTGAGTGGAGCTGCTGTCAGATAAAGGTGACTTGGCTCTTCCTTTGTCTTTTCCACTTGTTTTTTAAACGGTTATCAAACTTTATCTCTTGCTTTATTCTTTAACTCTGTATCTAATCACAGAATTCTTTTTAATACTTTTTTATATCCCTATTCTGCATCCATGACTATTCTAAAGGTATGTTAGGCCAGAGTGGCAGCTTTCATGTTTTTTTGCTCTCCAGACAAAAAAAAATTATCTAGAGAGGGAAACACAGTGGTTTGCTCTGAGATGCTCTGGGCTTTACCTTTGAAGACAAAGTCAAAGAACATTTTAGTCTTTGGAAAGAATAACTACAGGGTTTGAGGCAGTTCTTATTGTTGGAGAAATTTTGTGTGGTATTTTTGGTGACGTTTTTCTTCACATTTTTCCTTCTTCTACATAGCACATTCCTCAGTAATTTAGTACTTTCTGTCATCCATATAATCTTCTACTTGGATTTAATGTGATACTCGTACCTGGAGAGTGCACCCCACTGGGCAAACTAAAAGCTCTGAAGTGCAGACAGGCAGCAAAAGGCACCTCACCCGCAATCAGCAGTGTGCATGCTTCCAGATTTAAATTGCAATTACAGTTTGGAATTTGTACCTGTGAAGGCAACATTGTAAGAGTTTAGAGTATCTGCTTGCGAAGGTCAGAGGCAAAACGTGCTAGCACAAAAAATGTGCTAGGAATTTCCTACTGGCCGGTGCTTTCAACTACTGCCAGTGTTAGCACCTGGAAATCCATCTTTATTCTATCTGGCACAAATAACTCCATGTGCAACAAACATTCGGGCATGGCAAAATCTTTCCTACTTTACCATTTCTGCAACTTCATTGCCATTAGATGCCTCAGTTCCCATCAGTTGTTTTTTTCCCCTGGATATCCCCACAGGGAAGTAGATAGTGGAACTGCACAAAGACTCTGGAGTCACATCTGGGCTGGCAGCTGCAGCTGTGTTAACAGGTTTGTTGTGATCGAGTGCAGAGCCCAGCTCAGGCGCAACCTGCCAGAACAGCATGACCAGCCAAAATAAGATAGAAGGTAAGACACATTCTTGTCACTAATTCACATCACCTTGTCTCAAAATGCATCCACTCTTAAAACTTCATGGAGGAATATAGTTTGGATACCTGCTCTGCTGTTGGGTAATCAAAGCTGGTTTGAGTGAGAGACTGCTTTCTGGTTATTTTTTTGCCAGAGTAGGGGAAAAAATGCTTCAAACCACTCCTGAAAGTGTTGCTGCCCCTGTTTTGGTGTGTTGTTCTTGAAGTACACAGAAGAGGTGATGGACACATGGATTGCAATCTATTTATGACTCTCTGGTATGGAAGCCCATCCCTTTCATTAGTGCTGAGCACTAAGAACTTATTCTTGGCAAAGACTACGAGCAAAAAAGAAAGCAAGAAGAACAAAATTAGTTTTCCCATGAACCACAACTGAGTCTGCCAGCTTTATGCTCTGCATAGAAAGCAGAAGTCAAGCTAAGAAAGAGGTACGGTAACCAAACCTTTCATAGATAAATGTAAGGACATTTTAAGCAATACAATGTTGATAAAAAAGTTTTGTTAGTGATAGCATTACCTTGCTTTTCTCCTTACAAGCTATTGTGGAAACCAGCCTGTATTTAAGACTGTGATTTATGTCAATTATATGTAAGAGAGAATACTATGTAAAGTGATTCCAGTAATTGGGATATAAATAATTTTTTAGACATATAGGGAACCAACAGGAAAATACAGATTGCTTTCATGAATTGCTGTGTTCTTTTAGCAAGGAGTAACATACCCTGGTGTTAAGAAAAAACATGAAAGATTAGCCAATGTGTGTTATGCTCCGCAAACTACCTCCACAGAATCAGAGTTCACTTTATTCTTAGCTCAAAACCTGTTTTGGGTAGAGATTACTATTGATTTGAAATGTAAATCAAAATTTCCTCATGAATCAGAGCACTTCATTAGTCATTCATGGCATTGTTCTTTCCAGTCTGACCTCTGTTTGGGAAATGATGTCTCTCTCATATTCTCAGACTGAGAGTCGGCAATGAAGGAGAAAGGTTGGGCAGCTTTGAAAAGGGTAACTATTTGTCTGGAGCGCTTATTTCAATATTTTCTGATGTGAAAGCAAAACCACAACAGAACTAACTTCCTAGCCTTCTGTCAGCCTGCCTCACTTCTCCTACAAGGTGCAAGTTGTGGGACTTCACCGAACAGAAATTATACTGCTCATCCTGTCCTAAATGGAGCTCTTACTTTCATTTTGATGTGCAAGTGTTGCATGGAGTGGAACTTCATTTAACATACACTATATGATATTCTAGCCCCTGATGCCAGTGGTGCACAGCTGAATACTAAAATCCACAACTCAATCTACTGCAACAGGTTTTTCACAGCATCTCTTCCACAGATTGACGTTGATTGATGTCCTTGATTAGCCCAATTTTAGCATAGAGGATGGGGCAGTTTCTTCTCCATCTTGCCTGGAAACAATAAAAAAATGCAAAGTCTGGTATTTTTAGTTGACACTTGTTGTGTATGGGTACTGATCATTTCCTCAGCACTGCTGTGCACTTAAGGATTTCTGTGGTGAAAAGCGAATGTATTCCATAACATGAGTAAAATCCATTTTCTGTTCTAAGAAATAGGCACGAGCAAATATGTAGACAAGCAAATAGTTCCATTTCCATTCTAAGAAATGTACAAACCTACCCTAACACTCTAATGACATTTTAATAAATTTTTACTAGATATATGTACTAAACAGGCTTTATTTCAATATTTTTCTTAAATAGAACTTTTAAAAGTTCAAACAATTCATATTGTTGAAGTTAAAATGGCATTGAGCAATTCCAAACTGGAAATAAAGGCTCAAAAACTTCTAGTTACAAGACAGAACTGTAAGAATCCTTAAAAAATTATCTGCACGGATAATTTAATTACTTATACTAACAGAAAGTCTCAGTGGAGATTTCAAATATCTCTCTAATGAAAGAAAAATCTAAATATAATAACCTTTCTTATCTTTTTTCCTTTTCCTTTCTTTTTTCATCTAAGTCATATAAATAAAAATAAAATTTTAAACATTTTTTGAGAAGCGGTTATGGAATCACATTTTATGGCTTATATTTCATTTGCTTTGAAAAAAGACACATCAGTGAAGCTAGGTTTCTATGAAGTTTTATCATTGACTTTTATGTTCCCATAAAAGTGTATGAGAAGTTACAGTTTTTTGGTCATCTCAGTAGTTAAAATAATAAAAATACACACTTTTTCAACCATGCATACAATAGGAATCTCAGATGATTACAATTCTTAGTGGTTTTTTTCCCCAGGTTTTATTTTTATTTATTATCAGAATATTTCCATTTTAACTGTCCTGAATTCACTTGGGCAAATGGTAAGACTCAGAAAGCCTTCTCTTTTCAGGGAAGCAAATAAATCACAGTAAGGGGAAAATAGAATGTATTCAATTTCTTTTGTTCAGAGCTGTGTCAGTTTTTAGCTGAAGCAATTCTTTTGGTGAAAAATGTAAATTGAGGGGATGTGTATTCCATTAAGGTTTACTGAATTGTTCCATAAAAAGAGCTAAGACAGAAAAAGTGTGAATCTTTTACTTGGTACTTGTAGAAAAAAAAATTAAAGGAAAATGTTTTAAGTCTTCATTCAAAAATATCTATATTTTAAATTTTTCTTCTTATTCCACATTTTTTTTTAAACTGGTAGAATCAAAATGTGGTTTTTCACTGTCCTGCCTAGTTCTTATTGAGCTATTTTGTCTGATATGCCATTCTTCAGGTCCTTCTATAAAAGACCTCAAATCAATAATACATAAAGAAACAAAACTATTCCAGTTTCTATTTGAAAATTAAAAAGCAAACTAACCAGAAATCTGCACCTTGCATGCTTTTCCATAAATATCCTACCAGTGCTTTGTAACAAGAGTGAGAAACAGAAATGATTATGTTAACATAAATACAAGCACAGCAGAATGATCTTTACTGAGGTGAGAGGGGAAAAGTAGAAAATTTGGAAACTAGGTCATTCAGCAAATGTTAACATGGCCTTTTACTGGAGAGAGTAACAGAAAATTTTGCACAACAGTTACCTCTTCCAGAAGAATAAAAATGATATGTTGGAAGCAAAAGAATCCCAACGTTACTATTTAATTCCACAGAAGATATTTTTTGCACATGGCTATTAAGTCATTATTTTATTAATATTAAGTGTGTGTGAGTACTATGTATATTAATGCCCAATATACTCTATGTAGAAAAAAAGCATCTAATCTACATAGTGTCCATCTTTTTTTACAAAAACTAGAAACTCACATAGCAATGCGCTGAGATTGATCAGATGGACAGTTTCTAAGATTTGCCTTTTAATATATGAACTTGCAAAAAAAAAAATGTATTCTAAGGTGTGCCAAGCACATGAAAAACTTATGCATTCACAGCCTGTGAAATATAACAGAAATTTCACTTTGGAAATTTCCTAAGAAATGAAGGAAAAAGGACTCCTTGCTAATCTCCTTCTCTGAGTTTCTCTCAGTTACACGTCTGTTCAATCCCAGTGGAAACAATGTCATAACTTTATTTTAGTTATTAAGTTAAATTTTACAGCTGACCTACCAAAGGAAATGTAGACTTACTTCCCCATATACATTTAAAAAGAGGCACAAGAAAAGAAGACTCTGACCTCAGCAGTTCACTGTGGAATTTGAACAGCGGAGTTTCCAAATCTTCCATTAGCATTAGTGATATACAGTTTTATACTGTTTCACACTTTGTAGGGCAGAAAGAAAAATTTTAACAATCTTAGCAATTACAGGAAAGAATATTAAGCTCATGAGCTGTGATATCCAATAAGGTAAAAGATCTATTAGAAGAAAAGGACTATATCTGGTCCAAATTGCAAACTCTTGTCCATCTAAGTGGACATTCCTGTAAAAATCATGGAGAAGGTGTGATCCTAAGCAATTGCATTAAGATCATGTTTGAAAATGGGACTTAAAATCCCACATAACTTAGGTCAAAATGTCTTCCAGACATCTGTATCTTAATCTTGCTTCTTCCAGATCCTGAAAGCTGTTCAGGGTCTTAATTCCTACTGAATGAAATGCCTTTGAATCTCTGTTCATTCTGGCTCCAGCCAGGTCTGGAGGAAATTGCTGTCACACACAATGCTGGCTCATATTGTTCCTTCTGTAAGTTTTCACGAAATTCCATCCATACCACAGAGTTAGTACCACTTCCTGAGCTTTTATAATGCTGTGAATAGGAATGAAGACCTGAGAGAAACTATTAGTATTTTAAGAGCAGTTTTGTCAGTGCAGTAAGTGGCATCTGACACTTTTCCTGAGGATGGGCTACTGCAGGTGCTCTCGTTGGCTTTTGTGCAGCTTGGGATGATACCGGGTACTGTCACCAATCACTGTTGGAAATGGATGTGTGACCTTCAGTGAAAAGTAGTGGGTAAGTACAAGATATTCTCCAAAGCAGGTCTCTCTTGAATGAGAATTGTAGTTTCTGTTGAAGGGAAGAAAGAAAGGACAAAGGGACAGTGAACTACACAGAATAGAACAAATAAGAAAATTAAAGATAATTTTTCTCCTTGCAATTAAGCAGAAAAAGAATTTGGATAAACAAGAAAATTAAGTAGAGCTTCTTTTTTTCTATCAAGATCTCCCCTTCCTTCTGTAAATATTTCATGATAAGTTTATGTACATGCTTGTCACGGCCAATGTCTGTGAAACATTGCCATGGAGTAACTGTCCCTTTCTTTAGTGATTTTCCTTCAAGGCCTATGACATCTCTTCCTGCTCGCTTTTATGACACTGCTGCTTGGCTCACACAAATCATTCATCCCTGATTTAAAGGGGCAAAATAAGTGAGATTTGTTCTTTGTGATCATGACACAAACCTTTAATGATGGAATGCCTTTAGCTACTTTGGGCTCTAGAGTGTCTGGGCCAGAAAGGGTAAATATGATGGCGACAAGCAAGCAATACTTCAGTCTTGACTTGACCGCCTCTTCTAGCAATTACAACACAGAAACAATATGTTCTTTACCCTTCTAAGCAAAGAGTTATTTATTATTTGCATGAGATGCTGATTAAAATCACTGTATCTGAAATAGACAGAGATTCCTTGCTTTTATTTTATTTAATTTTACTTTATTTTATTTGCTCCTTGGTGTCTCTTTCCTCTCTTTCTCCCAAGGCATTAGGTAGAGTTTTCATCCTGTGGACTTGCTCATTTGTCTCTGTAGCTCTTCTATTACAATGCATGCTCCTGCTGCCTGGCACATAGCCTTTCAGCTAGCAGAACCAATTAACCTCCCTCTTTTACTTTAAAAGTGAAAAAACCGCTCCTCTCCTCCCTTCTCTGTGCTTACAGTAGGGTTAGCCAAAGTACATATTCACAGCTATAAATATATCTCTTGGAAATGTGTAAGCATGTGCTGTGAATCAGGTTTATTTTGTCTTGGGAAATCACACTTAATATAAAACTACAGTTTCTGACCTTTCCTTTGTTTTTCAACGTCTTACTTATTAGCATAAACTAACATTTATAGTCGTGCTAATATCCAAGGAGGTGTTGACATGCCTGTGGAAACATAAGTTTGCCAGACAAAAGGCAAGCCAAAGGGACATGTCTTACCCATGTAGGCACTGCAGTGCATTGCAGAAAAATGAAATATCCTGCAGGTCAAAGAGGTACTGCAGAATGAACACCATCACCTTGACTGAACACAATTGATCTGCTCGAATGCATCAACAGCAGCTCAGGAAAAGGATTGATAAACATTGTTTGAGCCACCTGGGCTCCTTCCAGTTGAAAAACATATGGCAGGGGTAGGTGGATATCTTTTAGTAACCACTTCAAAAAAATTATTGCTCGTTTCTGCCTAAACACGAGATGCAACAATGTGGTTTGTTTTGATCTTTATAAAAGGGAAGGGTTGATTAATTTATTTCTCTCTCACTGGAATGTTTGTCAGCTGTAGATTGAAATCCTTATTAATAAAATGAGACACTTAGAATCCATTTTAAGGATTTTTACAAGAAATATTTGTATGTTTTGTCTCCATTATTTTATATATAACTTACAATATTTCAAGTGTTTTCATTTTATTAATTTATGAAGTACCTTGAAAGAGGGTGTGATATGTGTAAACTAGCACCTGCTACAAAGACGGTCAAGGCTCCTGCTGACTATTAGTGCCATTCTTCAATTCACTGAGCTCCTTTTACTGATATCCTGAAAAGAACTGAAGCTTTGTAAGCAGAGCTAGCACCTGAAGCACAGCTTTGAAGGAAAAAAAAAATTGTGAATGAGAGTCAGAATGGAAATAGGACTATGGTATTTGACCAGATATCTAGTCCACCATATGATCTTTCTTAGCACAGGAAATGCAGAAATCAGATGAAATATGAAAATGTGACTGATTTTGGCACATAAAACCCTTGGTAAACACCTGTTTGTAACTCATAAATTGAAATTTGTGACTTAACACAAGCAATGTTCACTTTGTTCTCCGTATATCAGTCACAAATGTTTGGAGCATCTCTATAAATGTCCCCATTCAGAAAGCCACAAGACAACAATTCATAACTCCATCAACTCTGTTTATATAAACAGTTTCACACAAACTCAATTATTTGTTTCATTTGTGTCTCTGGCTTTGGGAACACTGAGAGCAAGCAGTTTGGATCAGTGAAGAACAAGAGGATTTTTTGACAACATATGTTATACATGAGTGCACTGTCTAAACCCACATCAGTCCCACCCCATTATGCCCACTCTAGCAATGTGCTAATGGACTTCCTCTTCTACAAGGCAGGGCTCCTGCTAGTTGGCAATTTCCCCAGTGACCAGCTCTTCCAGGACTTTGCTAAGGAACACAGGCTGAAGCATTGTAGTTTCCAAGGCAAACATTCCTGAATAGTGCTTGAAGAAGCAGCCATGCACATTCCAGTTAGAACTATGGCCCTGCTGACCCTGGTGATATCATGGGGCTGTGGCTGCTGCTTATCTTTAAGGGACTTCTACCCTTCAGCTTTAGCTGCCTGTACTGCTGGAGGGAGAACCAAAGCAGGTGCAGCCCACAAGGCTGTGAGAAGCTATGCTATGTTTCCACATCTGTCTCCACTAATAAAAGCAAGCCAAGAGGACTCACCAGATTTTTGGTCCTAGATCTCACTTCTACTTACTCCGCCTATTCTTGCTCTGACTATGTGAACATTTTTATTCAAAGCTTTATCCTCCCTCGAGTATGTTGCTTGCCAGAGAGCTTCATTTCCAGAGCTCTTCTACAACATGCAGACTGGCAATTATGGGCCAAACTAACGTCTACAGTAACCAACAGAGCTTTAAGTTAGGTGAGTAGGGTAAGTCACAATGATTGTATGCTGTGCGTGTTTTGGTACCTGTGGTGAATTTATTGTGAAGGTGAATAATTAAGTACACCCCACTTGTTCATGGGGAAGAGGGGATAGTTCTGCAGGGAGGCATCTTCACCCAGCTGTGCCAGCGTGCTGGGCAGTCTGCATGTGAGCATGGTGTGGAACAAACTGAAATAATCTTCAGTGTGTTTTGTGCTGTCTAAAGAAATATGGCAGAGACCCCCTTTTTCAGACCCCAAATGCATGAAATCTAGGAAAAGTGATTAGCATGGCATCAAAGTTGACTGACTGTTCTTGCTATTCTAAGACCTGTTTTAATAGCTATTTTCTCTCTGTGAATCCAGTAGAGCTTTTGGAATAGTTACAAACTAGTAAATTGTGTGGTAAAGGGGCTTTGTTACTGACCCATTCAAAAATGGGTCATTACCCTCTCAGAGTGAGGGAAAAAGGTAGAAGAGGGGAGAAATTATTAAACAGCTTCAGGGTTAAAAATGGAATTAGTTGCTTTTGATCTGGTATGAAACCAAATGTAGGTAGCAGATTCCTCGGGAAGAGAGGTGGAGAAATCAAGGAGCACTGATTATTTGTAATGCCTACTGAGTCAGAAGAAATTGCAACATAGGAATCAAGCCCTGCTGCGCAGATGTGAAATTGAGAAGTCACACATATCCAAAAATACATTGAATGCATCAGATGCTGCTGTGGTTGACCTTATTTTGTGTACATTAGTCTTGTAACCGTGAACAGTAGGCAACATGTTACAGGCAATACATAGTCCTGATATCCACTGTGCAGTCCTTTTATTCTTTGCCTCAACAGATTGTTTCAATGGTTTGCCAGCACCTCTGATCCAAAAGTGACTGATCTTTCTGTCCAAGTCCCAAAGACCCATGCTCGCTTCTGCTTCCATGTGTTTGCAATGTCGTTCCAAACCAAAACCTTCCCTATTCCCAGATAATGCACAGGGTGACAATTAATTCTGCTATGAAGTCGCACAAAGACAAAAGAAGATGCACAGGAAATGCATTTCCCTTTTCTCTTAGCTCATTTTAAAATATAAATATTGGACCTTTCCAAGCAACTTTGTCAGTAATCAGAAAAGAAAAAAATGAACTATTTGAAATATGGATATTTCCCTCTCATCTTTTTAGCTGCCATTTCTTAAATGTTGTTATCAAATTCTGAAATTCAAAAGATGGTCTAAGTGGTCACACAGAGGAATTTCCACCTCTTTTTGCTGGTTTGGTTCTGAGATCCAGCTGATCACAACCAGCCTTTCCACCAACCAAGCTTCAAGTAATGGTTCCAGGCATGTTCTGTAGGATCAGGAAATTTTTTAGATTGGGTAGAGCTCAGCCTCTCTTCTGCCCAGTTTAGAATTCCCACACTCTTTCATAAAGCCTAAACTCCCCCTTTTGCATAATGACGGGTAACCATCGCCCCACTGGAGCACATGAACTTCCTTTTATATAGGCTTTTAAAAACGATCATGACTTCCGTCACCTACCCTGGGGAAACAGATGTAACCAACTGGAAATTAGTATTAATTGGCAAGGTGTTCAGAAAAGAGCAGGAGCATTCCTGTAAGAAGTTCAAGAACAGCAGCAGCAGAATTTGCCTTCATGTTATATCTTCTACTGTGAATTTCTTCCATTAATTATCCTACTTTTTGCATGGCAAGAATTTGTCAGCAAAGAAGTGGAGGCAGAAGCTGTGTTGGCATGAAAATTTAGAATCTATCATAGCTTTTTCTACAGTACACTTATCTACTGCTCACTCAGTGACTAAAACCTTGTACAAGGGAAACCAAACTAGTTAGGATTTGCAACTCCTGTTGATATTGCCGGTGACAAGTGCTCTATTAATTAGCAGATATGTGTGGAAGTTCTCCTCCTTTTAGAGTAGAAAAGAATCTCTTCCAATTTGCTGGTCTACCCACAGCATAATTTCCATTTTTTGCCCTCTGCTAGTATCACCAATGTCTGCATATTGCACTCCTTTTCCTTCTCATCAGGCTGTCCTCTGCCATTGAATCAAAAACACATGGAAATGCTTCTTTATAACAACCAAATGCTTCAGTAATTTTTCCTTCCATGTCTGTCAGTCCCTTGCATTGGCAGTGCTCCTCCAGCCCTTTGATGGATCAGACACCTCAGTGAACACAGCAGAGGGTGGTGAGGCTCCATCTCCTTTGCAGCGTGCATTGTATGCCTCCAGGAAGCCGGAGCAGTTCTGCCTCTTTCAGGTGCTCTTCTGCAGTTGCTTAGGATAGGCATAAATGGCCACACTGAGCTCAAAGTGGACATGGGCCCTGTGTATGCAATTGCTAACTCCTATTGTTACTTTCAAATCAAAAATGCAGAAAGCTTATGCAAAGATCTGAAAAAAGTGCCTTTCTAGGCTTGCCTCTGCCTGCTTCTCCATACAATTGGCAGGATGTTGCTCTGTTTGATCAGAATCTGCTTTGATTCATACAAAATATTGAGTAAATTATTTTACCATGCATAGTTCGCAGTTTCTTGTAGCTGAGCATATGTCATAGTGCATCGCCTGCTTATGAAAGAGCCATATATCTCAGTTTGGTGACTAAAAGAGGTGGGAAGATGTGTTCCTCAGGTTCATCCTGGAGGAAGGGAAACCAAATAAATTCTTTTCATTTCTACATCTGTAGGAGCAGACAAGAGAAGTGAGAATCAAATGTGGATAAAGGGCAAAGAATGAAGAATGACTAAAAATCTAGAAGTGGGAATAGATTAAAATAAATAGGTTAAGATGCCAGACCCTATAGGCCATGCAAGGAGATATATGTACTCTGTAAAGCATAACAAGATGCTTCATGGTGTGATTCAGGCTGTTGAAGTAATGCAGTACCCCTGAAATGAAGACAAATAGGAAACCTGTTACAAATTCACTCCCAAAACATCATCACAGTTCTACTTAACATTGGATTCAAATGTCTAGCAGTCGCCTTCCAACCCAGAAGCTCACAGCAGGCAAGGTTTCATTTGCAAATGTCATCATCACTACTGGCAGCCTCGGTGACCACAGAGAAGCCAAGGACTTGTTGATGTAGTGTTAATTTAAATAGAATAAATTGGCCTAAAGAGTCAAAGAAATAGCACGACCCTGTCACTGTATGCTTAAAGACAGCTCAGTTTTTTGAGCACAGGCTTCATCTGTGTCTCATGGCAAAAAACACCATTAAAAATAGTTCAGCTTCCATAAAAAAAATCCGGGCAACTCTTGCATGCTGACAGCTGCAGGTAGAGATCAATATGGTACCAAAATAAGGTATTCTGTAGCCCTGCTTGAACAGGAAGATCATGCTCTGGAGCAAAGGAAGCAAGGCAAAGGACATAAATAGAAAACCAAACCTTCTTGCACTGGTAAGGGCAGACAGAAAATGTCATAGGTCTGTACAACTATCTTTGTAATCATCTAGTTTTCCTGACCCACCTCCAATTGTGCCATTCTTGGCTGCTACAGAAGGAAAAGAAGCAGCTTCTCCAGATCTGCAAGGGTTAAAGCCTTTAAAACTCAAGGAGTGTTTTCCTGCTATTCTGAGTTTGTGGGGCAGGACCTATTTTAAATGTGAAGTTAATTCCACATTACTAAATAAGTTAGAGAAGTTTACTTGAACTCAGAAAGCGGAAATCTAACCCGACTCTATCTCCACATGCCATCGGTGCTCATTCCCACGCAAAGGCAGCAGGAGCTCTCCCGAGTGTATCAGTAAGTGTTTCCCTGCAAGGCATTGTTCTGGAAGTGGGAGAGGAAGGCTGTTCTCCAAGCAGGAATGGTAGAAATGCAGCAATGCAAACAAGCATTGGTAAGCAAACAACATATCTACTTGAGCTCTGCAGTGGATCTAAACGATAAAATCGCAAAAACAACAGTCTGCACGCTCTCTGGGCTTTCACCCATCACCTGGCAGATTTTGGGAGAGAGCAGTGAAGCAGCTCCTGGAGCTCTGAGACAGTGCCAGACTTCAGAATGCTTGAGCTAGATCTCTATATATGCTGTCCTTGTGGCCTTTCAGAGATGGCACTAGGTCAGAAGAGCAGAGCCAGGGTTCAGTTACTCAGCAGAGCATTGAGAGGAGCCCAAGTGCCTCAGACACGATGGCAGCACTTGCTGAACGCTCCCGGAATCCAACTTGCATCTGAATCAGAGCAGGCAAACAGGATGAGAGCAGGCACTGCACAGCTGAGACAGAAAAATGAGGCCTAATTGTTTGAAGACCTTTTTGGCCCAGATGCACTGTTCATTACACAGAAATATTCTGCTTGTGTAGCTTTTCCTTGATAGGTAGTACTTGATAGCATTTTATTATTATTATTATTATTATTCATTCTCTGCTGCTGTGTAATACTAGGCTGAGCTGTCAGGAGCTACCTTATTGCCCCTGAGTTGTTACTTTTTGGTAGTGGATGAGCTGACTCCCATGTTGGAAAACACCTTTCATCTTCCCAGACTGTTTAGTATAAACAAGACTTTTCTTGCACATATGTGATGTTGTTTGAGGTAAATTGCTGTCTAATTGTGCAGATCATGTACAAGAAATAAAAGGAGCAATATTGTAGGATTGAATTTTTAAGGGTTGTGTTTTGTAGTTTTTTGTTTTTGTTTTTTTTTCTGTGAACAAAACATTTTTACACTGATGAGTTTTTAATTAGACAGTTGCCATTAGCTCAGATTAAGATCTGGATTACATCTCCTGCATTTTTGAAATGCTATATGATGATGAAAAGGATAAGTGAAAAGGAAAAATTAACACAAAAAAGTTTCATTGCATTTAGAGATATGCTGAACAACATCTGAATGCAGATAACTGCCTTCCCTCCACCCCTGCTGATGCATCTGGGTTTATCAGCAGGAAATGATTTTGTTTATGTATTGGGAGATATTTTTTTTAAATATTTATAGAGTGCAAAGTCCTTAGGCATTTACAGGAGGCTTTGCAAATTCATCAAAAAGGTTTTTTTACACAAATCTATTTCGGTGATTTTTTTGGCATAATGCAGAAAGATTCTGTGCTCAGTCTCTGCATTAACCTAATGGCACTGCCTGGATTGAGTACAGGAAGCAATGACACAGTTAGAAACAAATAGTCAGTACCTGGAACTCAGGAAAATCTGAATGTGAGGCAATGAGGGTGGAATTACAATACTGGTATTCCTGACATTTTGTGCTTTGCTTTACCTCACCCACGCTGCACAAACAAGTATAGACAAATATGATTGCTGTGACCCCAAGTGTGGCAAAGTAGCTAGCGACTATAAGACTGATGATAAGGCACTGAGAAGAATCCATCTCCTGCAAATAATCATAAAAATATAGGTGTTTCTTTGCCTTGCTTCTCTGTATCTTCTGCCCTCAGATATGTTTCCCTTACTTATCCTAATAAAGCTGTACAGAGCAAGGAGTTATAGATGCTTAAAGATAAGCACAAATAAGCACTTTGGGATACAAGGTCGGTATTCTGGATCATGTCCTTTATATGAAGGGTAATCCACTTCTTCATCCTTTGGTTAATTTTTTTGAGATGAATGAATGAGTGGGAATCCATGTGGTTTTCTTTCCCCTTGATCTGAGCAACTGTATACGATGAAGCACAACACATGAATTTTCTTTTCCTTTGTGTCTCTAAGGAGAAAAAAGAGGGAAAGGTAGTGTGTATTCTTTGTTGCCGTATGTCACAGTGAGGTATGTGCTCCCAGCTCCTCTGCTAGCTCTTTACCTCTAAAGCAACAGAAGAGACAAAATATTTTTTCTTTCTTTGTGGAACACTGCTCTGCAGAAGTATCTGCTGAGGAGTACTTTAATGAGGCACTAATACTCTCTACCATTTGGCATTTCGACATCCGTGATATTTGAGATTCAGAGCTCTAAAATGCTCACAGACCTCCTTGTACAACACCTTTGCCATAGGCATTGTAACTCAAGGTGCAAAATCTGTCTGGACAGGCTGTGCTCTGTGCCCACAGTCGATGAACAGACTGGGTGTTTCAGCTGCCAGGTCTCCAGTCCCATCTGTTCAGAAGCTGCTTATGTGGGTTAGATGCTGGTCAGACCCCTGCCCCTACTCCAGAAACGCCGCGCACGAAACGCCTGACAGACCAGCTTGATACCAGACTTGCAGTAAACAGCAAGATGTGTGCGAGTGGAGAGGACTTATAACCAACACAGATTGTATGGCTTCATTAATTAGAAGCTCTATTAATTAGAGAACTTTTTCTGAAGTCACAGTGCACTGTATGCACATTATTTTTAACAGGATTGTTAAATTTTTAACATTATTGTTAACAGGATAAAAATTTAAGCAAAAAGAAGATTATAATTAGTCATGTTTCTGTACAGCATGCCTTCATACACTCTGTCACACCTGTTGACATTTAAGTTCCAAAACTCCTTTTTTAAACAAGACAATAGCCAAATAGCAGATGATGGGAGGGCATGCAGATAGGAAGGCTTGTAGATGCCAAAAAGACAGATTGTATACAGCAGGCATCCTGGAAAAAAAATGTTTGGCAAGGCACTTGGTCTCTCTAAGTTTGTCACAGTGAAGAACTGCTTACAGGCAGCTACACTGCATTCACTGACACCTGCAAATAAACTATAAAAGGAGTTAATCAAATGAGATGTAATTTGGACCCTGCCAGTCAAAAAGTAAAAATTCTAATTGGCTCAGAGTGCCTAATGCCCTTGTAAAAAGACAAAAGACAACACAAAATATTACTTCCCTGCTAAGTTGCAGTATCACCTACAGATCCCACCTGAGACCCGGCCTTTGTTGTATTATAGGGTATACAAACAGCCTCTGCAATCCAAAAAGCAGAGAATCCATAGAAAAAGGGTTGGTGTGCAGGCACAGAAGACTGACCTGATTTGGGTATGTAATATGTAGCCTCTTTCTGTAGCAGAGGGCAGGGACTAAAGCCCTATACCAAGCACAGGGCTGGCTGCTTGAACGATTGCACCATTCTCCTCTCTATTTGCATAGCAGCTACTCTTTGTGCTGTATGCAATCCTAAGTAAAAGTTTGGGGGTGACCATGCACATGCCAGTGGTGGCTGCAGATCATCTGTCACACAAGCAGAAGACAGCAGACAGCATGTGTTAGGCAAGGGAGAGAAATTCTTTAATGGCTCTGAAAGGAGTTCAGTAATTGTTTATTCTGAGAACTGACTCATTGTGTTTACCTTCAGCTATAGCAGTACAATGAGGAAGCGTCATTTATCATAATTATGTGTTCACCCTCAGGAGAGAGACCTGGAGGTAGTCCTGAACTTCAGTGTTATCTGCTGGGTTCACAGAAGGTTTGGGATTAAATAGGAGAGATCAGATTTCCCCCTCTTGCCACCAGACTTTGCTGTTAAAATGTCAATTTCAGCAAAGTTTCCCCATACGAAAATTGCTGAGAGTCACTATGAAGCTCTCTAATGATGGTAGGGTTACAGGTGCCTTTTGTTTGACAAAGTAACTGTGTTCCTTTCTGCAACCAGATAATAAAAGCAATTTTGGGGAATAAGAACTCATCTGTGAGAAAGCCCAAGACGTCTGCTGAGAAATTGTTCCAAAACAAACCTCAAAGCAGTATTGAAGCAAAAAAAAAAAAAAAAAAAGAGGAGAATGTTTGAAGGCTTAAGTCACTACTTATTGTTTTTATTTTCGCTCCCCTTCTTCCAGTCTTTTTCTTCTGTAAGCAAATATCCTCCACTGTACAATATGTCTAATTTTAGTCATGGATGTAAACAGTTTTCCCCTTTAAAAGAAGCCTCTTGAGTACAAACAGCATAGAGCATGGCAGGAAATACAGCAACTGGTGGTCTCAGTGCCATGGGGAAAAAAAAAAAGTAGGTTTTGTCATTTCTGACTTATTAGGTAATTATAAAATTACTTCCAGACATCAGCTGAGATCATCCTCTTCAGCCCCCTGGAACTTTGATTCACTTAGGTTGTTAAATAAATAAATAAAAATAAGCAAACAGTAACAGAGTGCACAACCCCATAATCTGTTGCTTCATTAATGCAAGATGTAAATGCTTCTCTTAATCTTTCTGAGCCCTAGGAGTACAGGGTGGTGTATCATGATGACAAGGCAGGGTTACTGAAGGGACACTCTATACACCCTTTTTCACACAAATGCATTCAGTGCCATTGAACAAAAAGCTTTAATTTATCTCATATGCAAAGCTCTGAATGTATTGCTTGCTTAATCATGTTGATGCAGACAATGTGATTACTCAGAGACTAAAATTCTTTCACCTATGGCTCAACTTCAGGTCATGTTAGAAGCAAAAGTCAGAGGCTGGTTCCAAAACGTTGTGTGGCGTGAGACTTCTGTTGACAGCTGGGCTGGGCAGGGAGACTCAAAGTGCTTTGAGTTCCCACTGCTACTGTTGGGAATACAAGCAGCAAGGAAGTCCTGGCTAGCCCCAATGCCACCAACTTGAGGTCTTTGTTGATGCCACTTGAGAGCGCAGAGAGCAGGCACTCAGCTGCTTCTGCACTGCAGATCTGCTGACAACATAGGTGCTTCCCAGGTAGCTGCTGGCAGAGAGGAGTCAGCTCAGCATCTTTGGACATCTGGCATTTCAGCTGGATGGTTGAGAAGGTCATTACATGTGTGGTTAACAGGTGAAACTGCACCGAATGTTTTGCCTCCAGATTCACACGTGCATTGCCCTGGGCCTAATGCAGCTCCATATGCACACAGCCAAGCAGGATATTTATAATGCCTGTCTCTGTGATATATAAGCACTTATCTAACTTATTTTAAGTGCTGAGCAAGCCAGCAGGGCCTCCAGGGAAGCAAGATTAGCAGGAAGCTTGCTGCTGCACCCTTGTACTGTGAATTCTTTCTACCAAAGGGAAGGGATGGTTAACGTCTGTACAGAAGTCATATCCAGATCTGGCAGCAGGATATGTACCCTGGGCAGGATACATTCAGCTAAAATTGTAAATATTTTGGAACTTGGTTGTATTTTTATTCAGATCATGGCAGTCTTGTACTTCAGCTATTGCACTGCCTTGATGATACAAAAGAAAAAATGTAATTATGTGATGCCTAATACATGTTATGTTTACATGACCTGTTGCATTCCATGTAAAATAATTGTACTAGAATAGTGGTTTGTCCTGCCTCTTCCCCTAGGCAAATTCAGTACATTTCCTGTAGAGTAAGTCAATCATTACAACAATAATTTCTAGATCATTGGAAACGCCATTATGTACATGTCATAGGAAAAAGGAAAATCTTACACAATATTTTCAAATTGCCACAGAGTTTTTCCCCAGTTTTCTGCATTCTAGGCCCATGAAAAAATACCTATGTGACAGATCCTGAGCTGAGTTCAGCCCCACTAATCTCAATGTTGCTTTGCGTGGATCACAAATTTCCCCATGTCCATATGTCCTTACAAACTCTGTCTTGCACAACTACAGTGCAAATCTCTGTAGCTCTTCACATGACAAAATGGCCATAAGAGGTCTGAGTTGCAAGGCAATAAAGCAAGGAATCTGTTTTTGCCTGAAGAAATTCAAGTCCAATTCTTATGCCAACGAATTTAAAATAATTTTACTCTCCTTGTGTTAACCTAGAAAGATGCTAGCTTTCACTAACAGATGTCACTGAATGTTTTTAGAGAGCCAGTGCTGTTCTGAAGTTGCTCCAATGCCTGAGACCAAAACTTTAATTTATGTTTTTTAAGTTAGACATTTGTACAGACACCTTTCATAATACACATCTCTCATTAACAGTATGAGTGAGAGATAAAGTCCTTTCCTTTGAAATATTTAATTTTACATTTTAATTTTATGTATGTCACTGTCATCAAATTAAGGAATAAGAGCTCAGATGATTATTACCGGCAAAATGTTAATCTTTGAGGCAGAGATGTGAGGCAAGACACTGCAGTCAATATCTTGGAACTCCTTTCAGAAATTCTGAAAACAAAGGTAACTTCTCCATGTACTTCCCAAGTATGCAACTTGCCTACACCCTGATTAAACTCAGCATGACTTGCAGAGGTGCAGCAGTGACATAAAAGTTTGAATTAATAAGAATTATCTAATCATGGTGTATCATTTCTAGGCCTCACATGTTGAACGGCTGCATTTACAGGAATGACTTAAAAAACTGACATTGGCAACAAATTGAAATGCAGTTTAAATTCCAGTTCAGGTCTATCATGTCTGCAATTCAGCACGCATCACCCTAGTGTATGCAGACCTCATTCTACAGCTTTGGCCCAGTCGTGCCTGAGTTGAATTAAGTTGTAACAAGCTCAGAAATAGGGATTGTAGTGTTTTGGAAGAGAAAGCATTTCTTTTTAATGTTAGAAGTTCAGTGTATGCAAATTTACTCTTACCATTTTGGAGAAGAGGAATTTAAGCTAGTGCCAAGATAAAGGTCTCTGCTGAGGCTCTAGACTCAGCCTGTCAGTTGTAGTTAGGGCTGTTCAAGGTGGGATAGAGGAGAGGCCATGAATATTAACAAGGGCTCTACAACTAAATGTGTGCAAAAAAGAGGAAAAATTTTTCTCTTTCTTGCCAGATGTTTTACTACTGTGTGGAATTACAAGCAAGAAGGTTTCCAAACATCTTTGGGGTAAATTGTCTCCTTTTCCTTTTCCTTCATAATACAGTAAGTTGCTGTCAGAAAGTCCTGAAATACATATTTGTGTGAAAGCCTATGTCTCTATTATAGGACTTGCATGTAAATAGTAATCAAGCAGAATTTTAAAGGGCTATTAAAAATGTGTACAGACTTGGATCAACGAAACTCTCCGGATTTGTATTTAGTCCAGTTTTCAGATTTCTGGTTTTGAAGATGAAGAGAAAAGCTTTGTTTTATGCTTGACTGTTGAAAAGCAGTACTTCACAAGTTTTACAGTAGTTAAAACATCTACTTCCCTTATGGAGCAGTGGATTACATGCCTTTATTTCTAAATAGGTTTATTGTTACTATTTCCACTGAATTGTTTCCAGGAAAGGCATCACATAGGTTTTTCCTCTTTTTTCCATTCTTTCTTCATCTCTTTTTTTTTTCCTTTCCTTTGGTTCTAGACTTTGACTTCAGATTCTTTTTATAGAGCAAGTAAAGCTGCGAAGGTCTGGCATTCTATTTCAAGTACCATTAAAATGTGTATAAATGCAGTATTCAACAAAATGTGACAGTAATGGCAGTCCAAATTCACAAGTGTTGCTGTTTTGCACTGCAGTCCCAGCTTCCTTGCAATTAAAACACACAATATATAATGTTGGGTGACATATTCCAAATATTGCATCACCCTAGTGTATGCAGACCTCATTCTACAGCTTTGGCCCAGTCGTGCCTGAGTTGAATTAAGTTGTAACAAGCTCAGAAATAGGGATTGTAGTGTTTTGGAAGAGAAAGCATTTCTTTTTAATGTTATAAGTTAAGTGTATGCAAATTTGTGTTTCTGTTTCCTAGAATTCTAACATGGTTCCCCTCCCTTATAGCAGCTAGGTTAGGGATTATTTCAGTTATTAGTGTTGTTTCTGGTAGCATTATGCTAAAATGTATTGCAAATTCAATTCTGTTTAATGTAGGCCATAATCTCAAAATATATTTAGATGCTGAACTTTCAGGATTTTGGCCCTAGGCACATTGCAGGATGCACACACATGAATAGTAATAGCACTAGTCACATTTCTGAAGTGCCTGGTGGGGTAGATGCAGGATCAGGAGCTAGTGCTGCTCACATTAATGGAAGCATTTATTAGAGCTATGGTAGTAAATTAAGAGGACTGAATGAAAAGCCCTCTAATTGCCTTATTTGGGACACAGTTTGCAATAAGAATGGTTAGATAAAAGACAATTTAACTTTAATGCCTAGAGTTCCTGGATCCTCACTTCTTTTGGCTCTCCAGATGACCTGACCCACAGTAACAAGCCTGAGCTGATAGCTGGAGGCTTTCAGCC
The DNA here is from genome assembly GCA_013397155.1 of Irena cyanogastra. NCBI lineage: Eukaryota > Metazoa > Chordata > Aves > Passeriformes > Irenidae > Irena > Irena cyanogastra. The sequence continues at coordinate 905,099 of VWZV01003871.1, read as the reverse complement.
TCTCTGTAATTTTTCTTGGATGATTATTAGAGATAGAAAACTGAGAGCCTGAGGTTTCTCCCAATTTAACTCCTCAGAGAAGGTAAAGAATAACAGAGCTACAAACTTTTCAACTTCTCAGCCCTAATTACCCAGAAATCAGACCAGACACTAAGGCCTAAAGAGGCTGGCCTGGCCTCAGCATCAGCCTTAGTGAGTGTCTGATCTGACAATAATTTGTTTGGTAGAAGAAACCTTAAGTGTGTTTTTGATGTATTTACAGTCTAGTTTATTTGCTGCTGCAACAGTGATTAACTTGCACATTATCTACTAAGTATCTACTTCTGCAGCTAAAAATTTGCACAACAAATTTGCTTGTTGTTTATTTGGATTAGCATCCAGTGCTGCTAATTAGAATTAGATTTTAATTGCCATTCCTAACATGTGCTTGAGACACGGGCTAACTTATCTCTCCTTTAGGCAGTGAGATCAACTTCCAACCTTTCTGTGTTTCCAAGGGATGAGTTCAGTTTAAATAGCTGGCTAAGACACATCCAGACTAAGCATGACCTGAAGAACCCAGAAGCACAAAACCTTGTGGCTTTAGACCAAAAATGTTAATCCTCAAGTTCCTAATTCTGACATTGTTAATCCCCTTTGTGTCATGCCTGCTGATGCTTTACAGCAGACAACAGATACTTCTGTCCCTTGGCTTTCTCTGGAGGCAACTCACAAAATTTTGGTTGAAATTGTAGCAAAAATTTTGGTGTGAACTCCTCTCTAACAGAAATTGGACTTGCTCCAGAGATATTTCACATAGGTTCACCAGATCTTACTCTGTAATCTAGATGAAAATAAATTGCCATGATTTTTGATGTGTGCTGGGATTTGCAGCACAAAAACTGGGTAGTTTCCTTTGCCATCAGCTGGCACTGGTTTCTGCAGGGAGGTGGATTAGGCTACCAGCAATCCTATAGGTCCGTGTTTCTCAGTCTGTGGCAGCTGCCATCTACTAATGGTTTTGGTACTCACAGTGAACTTGTCTGTCACTAGACTGGATTGCAAATGTTTAAGCAAGGTTTCTAGATATTCCACCATCCAGGCTGAACCACACTTTATAAATATTGTTGTAATAAGTTTTGGAGGGCTCTTTTGCTTTGTTTTGTTTTTTCCTAATGTCTCTATAAGGGTAATGGTTCATTTTTCAATTCCCTGCAGAAGTCCTCCTGAATGTATGCTCTGTTTGCAGAATCTATTAGCCACGCCAGTCCATGCTCCAGAAGGAGCCTCAGAGTGCACAACTAATAGAATTACCACCAATAAAATGAATATGGAATGTCTGTGAACACTTGCTTTCCTGCCAGAGGTACACGGTAGTTCATAAGAGGACTAGCAGGAGATTCTGGATATAAAGAACATTTGTGTCAGTAGCAGATGTAGTTAAAGGAATCGTTCTCTGGTTTAATGTTCACCTTTAGCATTGATTCTATTGGGGTTAAGCGTGGAAGGACATAAATATTGTACGTGGGGAAAACAGCATCTCTGTTTGCAGAGCAGCTGAATTGAAAACCACAGGGAGTTAGGTGGTCCAGATGAAAAGTGTTATAGTGAGAGGTGAAAATCGTTCTGAGTACTGAGGCCCTGAGTTTGAAGAAACACACCCACCCACAGTGATTTGCAGGAACGGCTGTGTAGTTGCACGGCCAATCTGCTAATGAACACACAATCTTTAGTAGCTCTAAAAGGTACTGTAACACTTCAGTAGCTGTGAAAGGAGTTAGCTCACAGAGTGGTATTTGCTGAAGTTCTCAGGAAAGCAGTAGCAGACAAAGGTAAGAGAAGATTACTCATGTTTTTTGTGGAATTTAGACAACTCTAGACAAATACTAGTTCTATCCTTTGTTATTTCCCTGTCCTGTTGATTTCAGTTGGTTTCTTAATACCAATAAACTTCACCTGATATTAATACTTCATAGGAGACAGGAAATAAAAGACAGCTTAGACGCTAGTTCTGCTGCCAGCTGTGCCTATTTATCAGTGCTTCCAAATGAATCCACTAGATGCAGTGATCTAAAAATGACTTTTTCTTTCTATCATGATCCCCAGACTGACACAGGTTTCTCAAATATTCCACTCATCAGCAGAGAATAATTGTGACGCCAATCCAATGGCCTTGCAGCTTTCTACAGTACTGCAAAATGTTAGGAATCTTCATGACTTATAACTTTTTTTCCTATAATTTTGGCAAAAATGTCACGTAAGTGATCTCCTGTTCTCAAAAATTTGTATTTGGTTACATTTGGATGTCTTAAAAAATCTATTCTCCAAAAGTACTGGTTGAGAGCAGGACACAGCTGAATGGAAAAGTGAAGGAATTCCTTTATCTGGGAGCAGAGAGCTGAAATGGAGTGTAATGACCATGTGCAAAACTGTATTGTTAAATCTGGACTTGGTCTGAGCCTGGTCCTGATCCAAAGCACTACACATTGTTTAGTACTTTTCCACAGCACAGAGTTTTACTGGTGGTTTGGAGAAGAACAAATGATTAATGCTGAAGCTGTGGTAAGGAATAAACACATCTTACTCATACATTATGGAATTGTTGATGTGTGTACTTATTCTGGGAAAACCAGTTGGGAGTATAAACACGGTATTGAATGTAGACTTGCCTCTTGATCCTAAGACCACTATCACTTGTAATCTTAATTCTCTTGTAAACATTACAGACACATGGCACTCCTAGGGCAAAAGAACGTCCTTAAAAGGGTAACAAAAGGTCTGGATCCAAGCTAGAATGGGGTAAGACTACACAGTGTCTCTTTCTCATGCTCTGAACTCCCTTTTTTTTAGAGTTCCACCATGCCCAGAGATCTGGCTAGCTAGAAAATGTCACAGAATTACTTTCCACCACATATTCAAAGGTAGCCCAGTTTACAGAACATAATGCTGTGCAAACTAGTGATGTCCTGGCATCACTGTGAGAATTATTTTCCTTGCAGAGAAAGATCGAAGGCATGTGTGGAATAAATGTAAAATCAAATGAAAAATAAATTCCTTTTGGGGAGGAAAAAAAACAAAACAAAAAAGCAAACAAAAAAACAAAATAAAGAAAACAACTACAGCAAAAACAACAAAAAAGGGAGAAAAATGGCTAAATATATATGAGATACTTTGTTCTGTGCTCCTGCAGGGATTTTGGGAGTTTGACAATCTCTGAAATGCTAGAGGTGTGGGGAGACACAAGAATCACAAAATATTTTCTTGACTTGTAACTGTGAATCTTGTCCTAGTTATGAATGACCATACTGTTTATCTGTGTCTTCTAAGAAACGGGATCTTGCTGCTTATGTATTATGTCCTGTTACTTTTACAGTGTTCCATCTCCTGCAGTCCTCCCACATGCTCATCCTTGTAAACTGTGATCAGTTCTTCATTTTTCTTCTAAAGTAACCAAATCTTCCTTATCTGCTAAAAATTAAAAGGATAAAAAGTCAGCCAGCAGCCTCCATAATTCCACTCTTTCGTAGTTCCCGTTCAGGCCTTCCTCTTCCCGGACACATTTGAGAACACGTAGAGCAGGCAGGAAGCATCAGAGGTCCCCGGTCATTAATGAACTTCCTGCCACTCCCTGTGAATGTTGAGGCTGTCTGGTAATGTGCTGTCTTGTCCCTCTCCTGTGTCTCCTCTCTTCCTAGCTTGGTCACTTTATCATTAAAATTTGCTTTTCAAAGGGATCATTAAGTAAGCTGGTATTGTTACCTGGAACAATTTAACTCCAGAGAAATCAATGACTCCCCAGGCATGTCTGTTGTGGTCTAACATTGTAAAAGTCAAGTTCTTCCCTTTTTTATCTCCTGTGGTCTGGAGAGCTTTTAGGGATGTTAATCTTGCAGATAACATGATTACTGGCACTCATGTTAGGACCACGACAACAGAGTCTACCATATGCTGGTTTTCAGTGATAAATTCTTGTTCCACATTTTAGAACTGGTTTTAATCATCTCAAGACTAAATAATGGCTAATATGTTAGTTATGAAGGTAAAGTATCACTTCTCATCTTAGAGTTTATGTTAGTCAGAGAGAAAGGAACAGTCTTGGCCATTATCAAGCCAGTATTGTAATCTATATCTTATCGTGCTCTGAAGGGATTCTGTGAATAGCTCCAGCTAAAAAAAAAAAAATAAAAAAAAAAAAGAGGAAATCCCCTACAAAATTCTATAGAGAATAATGCAGAATATTAAGTTTTTATTAATAGATTACCATCAACTAATTTGTGAATGCACATGGAATAAAATGAACTATGAACTATGTAACTATGAAACTCTGTTCAAGATACTTTAATCATCCTTGAACACAGAACAACTGAGACATCTAATAAAAGAAAGCATTGTGTGGGGCCACAGCCACAGGTCCATTTATTTGATATTGCATTTCAAAATGTTACTCATAAGAGAAACAATGAATAAAAATGTAGGTCTCGAATTGAAGTGGTAATAAAGAAGATAGCTGCAGATAACCTGCAATGCTCTCTGACCAAAATAAGACTCTTGTTATTATCTTTACAGTAGAGTCCTATTGGTGAAAGAGCACAAAGTTTTTCACGCAGAGAACTTATTCCCAAAGAGCCTGAGCTGGTTTCTGTAAATCTCTACAGAACTTTATTTGAAATAAGAGCAGGCCCAGAATAGCTGCTTCTTCATGGGACAAAACTTAATTTTTTTTTCACTGCATTACAAAAAACACATATTATCCTGGTTAGACTTTGGAAGCAAGGGGAGTCTCCTCTTTATTTTCATGTTTTTCTTGATGTTATCTGTGTTGTTCATGAGCACATGCACAGCTGAATTCCTAGTAATATCTTCAGACAAAGAAATCTAAAGGCTGTCAATTTAAACTACTGTAGTAGTGCAAATCTGAGTTACTTTCTAGCATTGAATATATGTGCTTTAAGGAGCTAAAGGTCATACTTAAACCAGGATCACATGTTGTCATTGCGGATGACTTTATTTTCACAAACTTTTCATCTTCAGATGCGAGGCTGAACATTTTTGCTATTCCATCATTTTTCAACCACTGTACAGAGAGATGAAACAGAGTATTTCTGTGAAAACAAACTAATTATTGCCAAACAGTCAAGAATGTTGTTAATTATGTGACTTAAACAAATCATGCTGTTTGTGAAACACTGAGGTCTTTTATAAGATGATAATGATAACGACAAGTATTAAAACAGCCTTTGGAAAAGATCATTAGAATAAATATTCTGGGAATGATACGGTTTCTCTTCTACAGCTTGACATAGAACTTTTTCAGTCCATCTCTGAATTCATAAGCATTAAATGCATACACAGCTTGGAGCACTTCACAAAACAGAATAAATACATCTCCTCATTCGAATCAATAAAGCTACTTCAGTTAATAAAGACTTCATTCTTGTTGTAGCAATCAAAATCTATATAATGTTTGCTTTGATTACTGGGCTGGGATAAGTTTTCCCTGTACATTTGAGCTCTAATTGCCTTGCCACTAAGAGGCCAGGTGAAAAAAGACTGAAAACACACAACTGGGCTTCCATTACAGGCAACTGCAACAGATTTCCTCTCACTGTCACACACTGCTCAGAAAATTGAGGGTTTTCCTACGAAAGTTTCTTTCTGTTGGTTAAAAAAAAAAATATTATTGGGTTACATGTTGGCAGGAGTAAATGCAAGCATTCTAGGAAGGTACAGTAGAGGAGCTACTGGGGACATTTGCATTTCAAACATGCTGTACAACAGAGTAGTTAGTCAGAATTCAAAATGAAAAAAAGAAAAAAAAAAACAAAAAACAAAACGAAAAACCAAACACACAACACACACAAAGTGAGGCTCTTTGTTTTTGTTGTGGCTGGTTTTCCTCACAAAGTAGACAGAAATGGGAAGACCAGGGACACTGCCATGTATTCAAACTCCCCTAGTTTGCTGAACGAGATCAGTTTTCACAAAATAGTTCCTGCATGAAACTGCCAATATATTGAACTATACAGAAAATCTGTAACGATTAGAATTTTGCCATTTTTTAAATCTAGAAGATAAATGAATGCTACACAGGTTTTTATGTAAGTTGATAATATTGTAGAGCACCAAAATACTGTTAACAGCTAATTTTCTTGGAAATTGGATTTTTTCATAGAACCACATCTTCTGAAATATATTTTGCCAGTGTGTTTTGTTATTCTTCTTAAATATTTCTTTCTTCATGCTGTCAGTTTCCTCCCCTAATAAGTGGTTTAATAAATACTGTAATTATAATTCTTTCTACTGTTGCTTTCTGCAAAGTGCATCAGGGAAGAAAATCCATAAAATAACAGACGTGGTAAGAGCAACCCAGAATATACACCTACAGAGAGAATTTGGAACAAGGATCCTGAAAGCAATTATATTATTTTCTCATGGTACCTAAGGCAGGGGAAAAGCACAAAGGCTGAGATGGACAGTGAGGTGGTATTGAGACATCAGAGGGAGGGTTCTTGTGACATTTGTAAAGAAATTTCGAGGTGTTGTACCCTGAATGGGACAATCAGAACTTAGTACTTGGTAAATAAAACAGAAACTCATGTCAGTTGGAATCAGATGATCCTGGGGCAGAGACTGACATCCCTCAGTCACATTAATATTCAACTCAGAGGTAGATATGTAGTTACAATGCTACAAAAATAAAAACCGAGTGGAGAGGGAGAGAAGAATATAACACTGTTGTGCAACAGACCGAAATATTTCAAGTTATTCATGTCCTTCACCTCAGCCGAAGGGAGAAACCGAGGAAACCTGGTGTAGAGTGCTGCACTGTCAGAGACGGGCCTAAAAGAGGTTTGTCCTCAGATAAAATGCTTAGATAATGAGAAGCCATGGGACTCGGACATGTTCCTAAAACATTCATGACTCATCGATGTGTTGCAGAGACGGAGGGAGCCGAGAGCCGGGGTCGGAGCCGGCGTCTCGCATCTCCCTCTGCTGGGAGGCCCCGCAATCGCTCGGCCGCGCGTCGCCGTCGGAGCTGCCTTGGAGAAACAGCCGGGCAGCGCTCGCTTCAGGTCCCAACAAATATGGATTGACAGTAGGTCTCACCCTTGGTATTTTTGCAGTGATTTTTCAGGCATATAGAAACTGAAATGATTATCTTTTTATTTTCTTTNTTTTTTTTTTTTTTTTTTTTTTTTTTTTTTTTTTAGTTACAGAATATTTGTGGGTGGGAAGCGTTTTAATACTGCATCATGCAATTGGAATAAGGAACATAGTTTGAATACTGAGCTTCAAATGCTCATGAATGAGCTACTCAGAGAAGATAGTCACCAAGAAACGTGAAAAGAGAATAAATAAATAAGAAAATTGTGATCTGTTTACAGACAACTCGAGAGAAAAGGCTCTTTGGCTGCATTGTTTGGCAATAACTGGCGGACACACATTTCAAAAACGGGCAAGGAGCCTAAGTCCCATTGCCATACAAAAATATGATATCCCTGAAAGTAAGACTTAAACACCTTTGAATTTTTTGCCTTTATTCCCTAGGCATGTAAGTCCCCAGCTCCAGCAGTATCCTCTTGCACAAATGACAACCGGATGTTAGGCACAGTACAATACAACAGGATAATATGCACAGTATCAAGCAGATATAGGGACAGAATTCGGCCCTCCCTTTGGTATAATTAGTTCATGAAGGTCCTCTTCAGATAGTGTGAAAAGCAAAGCTGTTCAAAAGAATGGTGAGTACAACAAAGTTGTTAATTGTCATAAACTTATAAAACAAATGAGAGCTGTGCACCTCAAAATGTACCAGGAGCAGGATATCATATGGTCTCCCAGGTGATTCAGCACGGTTCTGTAGTGATGGTTTATTATGAGGTGAAACACTGTTTAAACAGTTTAAGTGTGCACTATTAAGTGTGCATATATGCTGATCCATGGACTTGCTAGTATAATGCCAAGACTGAAAACTTAACACACTACTATAGTGCATAAGTAAGGATGAACTTGAGAAAATCTGGTTCCACAAATAAGCAGACAAAGTAGTGATTTTGGAAGATGAAACACAATCAGTCGTTTTATTAAATTTCAGTAGATATGAAAGAAATTTTCCTTGGACCACAATTCCACTGCAAATAGTCATTCTCAGCATGAAAGTAACCACTCACAAGTTTCTACTGGAAATGAGGCTGTGTTGCTCTTGAAATGTAAGATATCAGAAGGGTAGGTTCATTTGCTGATCCCCAGTATCACACACGGCAGCCACAGAGGAGGTAATTGCCTATCTCAACTGTGAGAGCAAACTGCAGTACTTGATAGCTTGGGGCAGGCATGTCAGTGAAGTGAAATGTTTGTCACACACCTGCTTTTTGAATTGCGTTGCGCTGGGCTCTGTCATAAAATAAGAGCAGCATGGCAGAGCCTGGGGGAATGGCAGGGCCAAAAGCAGGTGTGTGTGCCACATGCTCCCCTGAACTGCAAACAGCTCGTGCAGGAACATGCAAAATACAGCCTTCTCTCAACCACGCCATGCTGTGTTAGGGATGTCGCAGTAGCTGAGAGCATCTTGGCTACTGTAATCACCTGGTGGGTAGCCTGAAGCCACATCCCTTACTGACATTTGTGTGGAAAATGGGTCCTCAGGTCAGTTGGCCAGAGTTGAGAGTACTTGCCAAGGAACACAATACTCAGTGAGAGGACTGGTTAGTGAATTCTTACAGGTAATTATCAATGCACAGAACGCAGGGGACCCGCGTGTGTCTGCTCCAAAATCATCAATCAAATTTTGAAACTCTTTGCAGTGAGGTTTGGGGCACTTGAACTCTTGGAAACTGGTTTGAATCAGGTGGAAACAGTTTGATCTGGTTTGAACCAGCTGGAACTGGTTTGATGCAGTTGAATCAGGTCTAAAATTATTGGAATCAGTTTAATCCGGTTTGAATTGTTTAGAATCGGTTTGAAGTGGTTGCAACTGGTTTGATCCAGTTGAACCAGCTGGATCCAGTTTGAACTGGTTTATATGACTTGGAACCAGTTTTGACTAGATTGAACATTAGTAGAAATTTCTTAATGGAAAAGATTGTTTAACATTGAAACAGACTGCTGAGGGAGATGGTGGAATCATCACCATCCTTGGAAGTTCTCAAGAAATTATCGAACATGGCACTTAGTGCCGTGGTCTAGTTGACAAGTTGGTGAAAAGCAAAGGTTTAGACTTGATGACCTGAGATGTCTTTTACAACCTAGCTGGTTCTGTTATTGTTTTAGTGCAACTCCAGATGCTTGGGCAACAAAATACACTGAAGTCAAATTCACCAGTACACAAGTTATACAACTTTTTAAATATTACCCTAGATTTTATAATCATCTATTAGGGGTATCTAGTTTAGAGTTGAGATTTCTTGAATTTGCCTGAAAAACTAACGTGACACCTGTTAGGCTGCTAAAGCCACTTTCCAATGCAGTCTCTTTGACACTTGATATTTCCGTCCAAGTATGAAAATTGGAGATTGATACTTGCTTCAAATGAGTTTATGAAGGGTATGGAGTGATTTTTAGAACATTAAAGGCAACAAAGTGATAGACTTACATTACAGGTACTTTTAAGTCACCAACTTTTCAGACAGGTGGAAAATACCCTCCCATCCAGGTTCTGTCAAGGTAGTAAAACAACCACTTTTGGAATAAACCCAGGAAATTTGCACTTTCTAATCCCAAAATTCTGAATTACCTCAATCCTTTATCTTCCTGTCAAATCTGAAATTTATTAAGATGGGATAATAATTCTGTTTAGCTCAGAGGGATAAAAATAAAGAGTCCTTGGACAGACTTGCTCCTGAATAGGGAGAACCCAGTGTGGTGGTATTAGGGATGGCCCAGACACAAGTGTCCTTTGTCAGAGTATATTGGATTTCTGAGAAAGCTCAGTGATGCAGACATATGGAGCATCCTTGGATGCCCTTTCTCACACATAATGGAGCATGGAAAGATTTGAAAGCATGTTTTCTAGATAAGACCCCTATCTAGTTATTGCTTGCTGTTGCTTGAGCCAGCTTCTCCAGGCCAAGGTATATCCACTTCCAGTAAAAAAGTGGTTACCAAACGCCTCAGGCTGCAGTACCTTTGTTCCTCCACTGTCCACCACACCTTGGGTACTGGCAAAAGGCTTACTTTCTTCCTGAGCTGAGAGCTTGTGGTCCCTGTGCCATCACTTCCGTCACAGCTGTAAACCAGCAATGCTCCCCCTTGCACCTACTCCAGGGCAGAGAGGCTGACAGGCTGGCAGCCACCAGGGAGCCCCAGGCAGGGCTGCAGGGACATCATCTTGAAATTGGGATGGACCTATTTAATGAGGTCGCTGAGCTACTAACTAGAAACTAAGCCTGGAACTATAGGTATTACTCCTGGGAGGCCGCAAAACATCAAAAATAAATTAACTCCGATTAATGGAGAAGCAAGCCCTCTCTTTCCCTTCCCTTGTGACAAGAGATGTGCTCATCAGCTGGTGCTGCAACAAATGCATCTTCTAGATGTGACATCCTTCAGGGTCTCTCTTCCTGCCTCTGAAAAGTTTTCCCTGGAACAGGGGAAACAGTAAGTACCCAAAAAAAAGAGAGATGCTCTGAATTCACAGAGTTAGGGCAAAACTGCCAAATGGATATCATACATGGGGACCTGTTCTGTTGACTATCTGAGCTAGGGAGCATGAAGTCAGGGACTGCTGTGGGGAGCATCTGCAATCAAAAAAGCTCCTGCTCAGGACTCACATTCTCCTTTGAATGTGGTTAAAAGTTGAGAGTTTCCTTTCTACCACTTACACAGCCTCAGAAACTTACATCACAGATTTTGGTGGAGCCTTAATATTTCCTAGCCTGTGCTGTATTGTTTGAAGCAGATGGGACTCGTCCCCTTAAAAGATGTAGAACAGCGAGGAGATGGAGAGGTGGAGTGCTCCAGTTGGAGAGAATCACTGAGAGTTATTGGGTAAAAAACAGCCTGTTGGGCTTGAAACACAGCCTACTTGGGGCACCTTCCAGGCATGCCCCAAACTGCCCCTTTCCATGCTCTTAGTACCAAAAAAACCCCAAACCAAACATAAAAACAAACACAAAAACAAACCAACTAACCAACCAAAAAAAAAAAAACCCAAACCAAAACAAAATAAAAATAAACCCCCAGAAAGTAGGACTTTGTTTTCCTGTCACAGCTTTATGTCAGAGGAGAAAAAACTGCTGCCCTGCCAGACCCTGAGATGGGAACAGTCTAGGTAATTCCCTGGGAAGGACATTAAAGCCAGGGGGCAGGTGGGACAGAGCCTCCCTGGGGGCACACAGCTCCAGCAGCCCTAGAAACTGCAGGAAACCCTCCTGCAGCATTAGCAAGGCTGGTAACTGTTTTCCTGTGTGGAAGGGACAGGGAGGGCAAGGCAAAGCCAGAGTGACTGGGAAGATCCCAGCCACGCCTCCCAGGAAAAGAGCGCACCTTGCCTCGCACGCAGCCCGGCTTGGGGGAACTTCTGGGCTGGAGAAGGCCACGCTCTCTGGAGTACCGTGGTGTGGGGAGCGTCCCGGGGCTACAGCCCCTGGCATTGGTACACGTGGTGTTTGAGGTGCTGGTTCTGCCCATGACAGTCCGCCTAGGCTCTGCAAAGGGAAGAACAACTTAGAATAGAAAATAAAACCTAAAACCAAACAGAAAACCACCCCCAAACCCAAAAACCAACCAAACCCACCGCCCCCCAGAAAAAAAAAAAAAGTGGCAGTAAAATCCGACCAAGCCCTGGTTGAGCAGTGAACCTGAGGTGTGGGTGCTGCTATCCTTCTCATTGAGATTTAGTGGGCACGTGGTGAAGTCAGAGGCCAGGGCAGCTTTCTGGGCGTGCAAGAAGCATCCCCAGAAAGAAGAAAGGTGAGGACTGGGAGTGACCCCAGTCTTAAGAGAGAGGCCCTGGAAAGCAAACGGAGAGATGCTCCCCAGGGGTGGTGGGGGGTTCTCCAACAGCTCTTCTGGTGCCATTTCTCCTACTGCTTGTGGGAGCAGACTAGTACACCCCCATTCAGCATGGGGATCCCTGATCCTGCATTTATAGCAGCACCTAAAGATGGTCCTGATCGCCCAGAGCCCTGAAGGTGTGTGCAGGGGGTATCAGGCCCACGGGGATAGTCTGGGGATGCGAGAGCCACGGATGTCATGAGGTCCGGCCAGCGCAGCCCCGGCTCCCGCGCCTGCTCCCGGCTGCCCTGCCCAGGTGTGCCGGGCCGGGGATGTGAGCGTGTGCTGGTGCCTGTGCGGGCGCGCACGTGTGCGCACCAACATCTGCGTGCGCCTGTGCCCGCGGCTGTGCGCGCAGGGGGCGCGGGCGGAGGAGGCGAAAGGGGGCCGGTTCTGCGGCGGGTGGCTCCCAGCCTCCCCCGCCCCCTTCCCTCTGGGTCTGCTCCTCGCTCCGGCTCGCATTCTATCGCAGGCGGCCGGCGCAGCCCCCTCTCTACAGCCCCGGCCCCGGCCCCCGCCCACCCCCGGGGTGGAGGCAGCCGCGCCGAGCCGCCCGCGGGAAGAAAGCAGCACTCCGCCGGCTCCGCGCCCCTCCGCGGGGCCATGCAGCGCCTCTGCCCGCCCTGTCCGAGCGCAGCCCCTCGCCCCGCCGCCCTCCGCGCAGCCTGAGCGCCTGGCGGGGGCTCCGCGCCGCTCCGCGCCCGGAGGTGGGACGGGGCCGGCAGAAGCGGCACAGGAAAGCTCCGCGGCTCCGCGAGACTGCCCCGCTGCCCTGGCCATGGGGAAGGGGCTGGAAGGGACAGCGGCCCGCTGCGGGCTGGGACTGGGATACCTGCTGCAGACGGTGGTGCTCCCCGCCCTGGCCGTCCTGGGGGCCAGTCGCCCTGGCTCCGCGGCGCAAGGTAAGGCGATGGATGGATGTATGGACGAATGGATGGAGAGGGGTTGGGGCAGCCTCCGTGTGCGGATTAGAAATGCGAATTTATGCCGTGATTATCTTTTTTACTCTGTTTGTATGTGCAAACAGTGGAATCGCCCGCATGCACGACCCCCGCCGGGGTCCGGAGGGTCCCGTCGTACCGGCCGGGTCAGGTCTGTAGGTGCTGAGCCTGGCCGGGACAGGCGCTTGCCTGCATTCCGTCCTCAAATGGGGCACGGGGAGCAGAGGGGAAGTCCGGGCTGAAGGAGCCCCGCCGGCAGCCCTCCGGGGCGGGAGAGCGGCGCCGGGGCGCCCCGGAGGGCTGGCAAGGTGCGTGGGAAAGGCAGGTGCGGGGCGGGTATCCCTCCGCAGCGGCAAAGCCGTACCCTGGAGCTCTGCAATCGACGGTCAGTCTTGAACCCCCCAAGGCTCCCCAACGACCTCCTTCTTCCTGCCTAAAACATGATACACCCGAAGGGAGTCACCGTCTTTCTGTGTTTATGTTTTGAGATTTTCTTTCCTCTCCCGTGTCGGGGATTCTGGCGTACTTCTCGATCTGCCTTCCCTGTAGCCCTTGTATAAATTCCCTTTCTAAGTGGCAATGTATTGCTTCTCAGTGCGTGTTTAGGGGTGTTTGAGAACATCACAAAGAGCCCTGGCTCGGTGTAGCACTCACCCGGCTGACAGCCACAGCAGGAGGCTTTCTCTCCTGAGAGCAGATGCTGGACAAACTTTCTCGGTCCTTCTCTTCTTTCTTGACAGGAGTTAGACCTAATGAGGAAATGTGTTGCTTTTGTGGAACATAGGAGAGAGAAAGAGCCTGCTGCTGCTTGTGGGCAGAGCTGCATGCAGCAAAGATGTGCGGGTTGGTTAAAGCAATTGGACATGTCAGTTATATGATTAACAAGAGAAAAGGAATTTTAGAAGCTTCTTTGTTTGTTTATTTTCCACATGTATGTAACCACAAAGTAATAACATGCAATAGACTTTTGATTTGAAGTTGCTAGCACAATGCAAGAGTAAGAATCTTTGATTTTCCCCACTTCGTGTCTGTGGAGAGGCACTTGTGAAGACTGCACAGATCTGACCCTGTGCTCTCACCCAGCCATTACAAAGCGCACTCCTCTGTGGCCTTTTTGACAGGAGAGCAATGATGGTTGTTGTAATTCCTGGTGCCCCTGGCAGGATTTCTGTGGGTTCTCCCAGGCACGGAGCTGTAGGTTTGCTGCTGGTGAGCTGGGTGCACTGAGCACCATGTCCGTTCATGTAACGGTGCTAATCCATTTCCTGCTGATACTTACTCCATCCCCTCAGAGTCACATTCCCTTGCACGTTTATTTCACAGGAAGATCAGAAACCTGGCCATGAAAAGGGAGTAGCGGAGAATGAGTGTACAAAAATCCCTTATGCATCGTGGCATGTTTCATCTGTGTCTTCCATATCGTTTCCTTTCACTTGTTGGTTTCATGTTCAAGATAAGATAGGTTTGATATTTTGTATTCAGAGGTTTTAATTGTACTGTATGCATGTAGACCTACATGTCAGGAGGTATACATCAATCTGTGTCCATACAAATATATCTTGTCAGGGGATGTTGGAGAAGAAAGCTCCCCTCAGACAGTTGAACCTGGAGTGGAAAGGAGCCTGCTGGCTCTGCTGGCAGGACACGGGAGTTTTGCATGACAGATGGCCTGAGCAGGGAAGAGAGGACCCCCTGCGTTCTGCTGTTCCAGAGCGCTCCTCTCGGTGCCACAGGGCTCATACCTTACACTCCCAGATGGTTTCTCCTTTCCACACTTACCCTCTGTGACACAATGCTGTGTGACAGAAACGCCACGAGGGCAGAGGAGCCAAGTCCCCTGTTCCTACGCTGCAAACGGCAATGCACCTGTGAGACCTCCCACAGAAGAGGTGTGCTCACCTACCTAGAAACGGATAGAGAGCTCTTCAGCAACACTTCTCAATCTGTGATGTGTGATAAACTTCCACAACACAGTGAAAAATCCAGGGAACCTGGTTGAGACATAGCTCTTTGTCTTGGACTTTTTTTTTCCATTTATACTTTTATTTTTAGTGCTAGGACAAGACAGAATTTGGGTGCAGACCTGGCTTTGGGATTTTTCCTGGAGCTGAAGGATTTTCTGCCTGGCATGTGCAGTGGGAATCTTGGTGTATGTGTACATGGTGCTTCAGTGAGGCAATGAATCAACAGTTTAACTATGCCCTCTTCAGGAAGTTTCCTCATCATATAGCACTGGGCAAAGTTTTCCCTCTATTCTATATATACATTTCAAAAACATACATGTTTCATCTCAATTCCCCAGCTATCTTTAGCTTTTGAAGAAAGCTGCGAAAGCCATGAGTGTTACTGGGACTTGTGCTTTCATACCTTCCTTTTCCGTTGCCACGTAGAAGATGAAATTATTAACTGAGGGATTGGTGGACCAACCCCCCCTCACTCCCTGGCACGTTCATTATCACTGCATCTCAGCATCCTCCCGTGAGCTTCTCAGCAGACCTAAATGCACTTTTTGTTTTATGAGTACTTCTTATCTTCTTATCTGAAGCTGTCTATGTATTTTTCCGCTGTTATCAGGAGAGAACAGGAAATGGCTGCAATGGCAGAGACAGCCCTTAATTCACAAAGCCATGTGAATGGGGCCAGAGCGATTATCAAGCCAGAATCAACTGTGATCTGGCATTCACTGCATTTACTATACCTCTAGGATAAGCTACATCAGAATGAGAATTTAAATGCCCCAAACTGTGCCCCTGCTGGGCATTTCGGTGCCATCTCAGTAAGAGCAACTTTTCCCTTGGTTCTTCAGTCAGCAGAGACTGGGTTTCAGCTGTTGTGCTCCCGTACGTCCCCCACACTTCCCACCTCCCAAACTGTTATCCTCTTATCCTGTGGCTCCCACCTTTTTGTTGTGTATATAGGACGAAAGGGAGGGTCAGGCTATCTATCTGTAGTGACAAGCATGGTTCAGACAGCTTTTGGGGTTAATAACGATGGTGTAAAAGATGGTAGAAAAGCTAAATGGACTACGTATTAATGAGGTTGTGTTTCGTTTGTTCCTTTACAATAAAAGAGTGCATTTTTCATGCTTAACCCCTCAAACTAATTAAATCAAAGTGATAATTTGAAAAGAAAACTGTAAAAGAGCCATATGTGCAGATATTTGTCTTGCCCTAGCATATTCTGTATTAGCAACAGCAGCAGTTTGAAAATGCTTAGCGCAGAAAAAGTGAAATATAACATGTGAATGTACTAACCTTTTGGGGGATGAATTTCCTAATTAAATACCTAAACATATCTTGGTGAAAAAAGGCAAGGAAAGGACTTAATTATCTTGATGCATCAGTGGACTTCTTGTACTTGATCATGTGGGTGTAATATTTATATTAATAGAGCAAGAGCCAAGTAGTATTTTGTTGTGAATGGATAAGGCCCTTTTGAACATTAATCTGTTTTTAAGCGATGCGCTGTGGTAGACTTCAATGATGCTGACAAGTTTGGGCTGGATGTGGTAGCCTGTACTGGTTCTGAGTAGCATTTTAGTTCTGCAGTACTCTTTGTTGAAAGCAAAGCAGCCACTGTGTTTCCTTTGCTGACAGAGGTGGAGTTTAAGCAGGATTAAAATTAAGTGGATGAATCTGTGCGTAGAGGAGCGATTCCTCCCTGGGAACATGGGAGTCAGAATCTGAGCTCTTCTTCCTCTGGCTCCAGGCTCCAGCAGCTGGTTGCGAGAGTTATGGAAAAAATATATAGATCACATACAGGCTCCTCCTGATGGCTCTTCAGCATTACTGTCAGTGTTATTTATTCCTCTGTACAGTAAGAATGCCAGAGTGCATCTAAACATTTCCACAGTTGTTGTGCATGTTTGCACTTAATCACTTTACATGGATTGTTCACCACACGACTTTATTTTTCTTTGGTAATGGTCTTAAACCCCAGTTATTCACTATATTTTGGGACTAGCTTTGTGTGTGACATCCAAATTCAGGAACAGGAAACAGCCTTAACCAAATTAAAAAGATTTTTCCTAATTTAATTTTCCAAATACATTACATCTGAAAACAGGAATACAACCCTGTGCCAAGGCTAGGAAAATCAGTTCCATAGCTGGTCTGTGCAGTAGGAAAGGAGAAAATGTGGGCTATATTTGTTAGACATTTCCAGGTAAATATCTTGATTTTTATGCAAATAGAAGAGAGGTGTTTTGAGGCACAGCCTACCTAGTTCAGGTGAATAGGATACAAAACAAATCAGCTTCTATGGAAAGTAAGAGAAGCCCAGGCTGAGAAGGACAGCAATTGGCTATTTCTGTACAGTATATGACTAGAATTTTGTGCATAAGTAGAATAAAAAGTAGAGTTATGCTTCAAAAAGCAAAGCTACATTTATGCCATGCTACCAGCAAAACAATCTTGTTTTTAGTAACCTGTTTTATAGCGTATGGCTGTATTTCTTGTTTTCTGGCTCTTTCTGGATTTTACATCATTGGGCTTTCGAGGAATCCATTCTGGATACTTTTTCTACAAAAAGGCAAGAAAATTACTTTTGCAGCACATCAAAAAATGTGTTTCAATTGCTGGTGCAAAGTTCCTGGGTAAATCTGCATCTCTTGGACTAGTGAACAGTTTGCTGTGATTAAGTCAAAGATGATTGGGCTCCATGTGAGTCTAGACTGTTGGTTTGTCATTGAAAACATGTTGCTGGAGGCTATCTTTGAGATAAAAGTGTAATCATGGGTGCTTTGCCTATGCAATATATTTCACATAACTGTCTATATGTCCCTTTAGGAAAAAATGGCATTGCCTTTCCTCCCTTTAGGGTGGGGAGAAGGCTGTGCTGCTTTGTGAAGTGCACATCTCGTTAGCCACCCAGTGGAGGTATTCAAGTCTAGCAGGCAGCGATCTTGGCAGCGGTGCCAGTGAAGCAGTAATTACAGCGTCTGTCGTTTGCATTAGCCAGCCCTGCTGCGCATTCGGCTCGGAGGTACAAAACAGCTTCTCAAGTACAAGTCAGGAATCAAAGGAAAGGAGTAAGAGACGAGCTGCGGTTTTCCAGTTGGCCATGACCTCCATCAGCACAGCGTCAGGATAATGTTGTGCAGAGGCACAGTTCAGTGCCGGCTGCTTCCAAGGACTGAAGGAATGGTGGTGTTTTAAGTGATTTATTGTGTGTGCTCAGTAGAGCCCAGTCTCAGGAGCAGGCGCCCCTGGATCTTTCCATCATAATATTATCCAAGAGGCAATCTGAAGGAAATGTTATTGAGTCTTGTAGGAGGCAAACTGTATTCAAAGAAACAATTTGCAACATTTGCAAGCAAGCATTTGAAATTATGCTAAAAAGGGAAATGGTTATAAAGAACTTTACACAGAGTAAATAGGAACAACAAAATTCCCCTTGATTTTGAGCATACTTTATTCTCCTGTGTTTAAATTAATGAGGTCATCTGTAGGTGCTCCATCCCCTAACTCCACTGCTGTGGTGGAGTATTTGAGTATTGTTGTTTGGTTCATGATAGATTTGGTTAAATATTTTGCAGAAGATCCAGTGTGGTTAATGTATTTAGATTTACCTTTCTGGTGTGAGGATGTAGCATAAAATCGTGTGCACACTAGCTGGAGGAGCTAAAGGAAAGCCCTGAACTGTAGCTGTGTTCCAGTTGTTTTCCTCACAGCTGGCTCAGCTTGTACAAACGACACGCACAAGTAAGGTGCTGTGAGTGGGAGCAGTGGGCAGGAGCTGCCAGAGATTTTCCCAGCTTTCAGTAACCTCAGAGATGCTTGTATATAGCTTTCTCCCTAGGTAGTCATCAGTAGAACAACTTCCTGTTTGCTTTTATGACTCCATCCCAAATCACATGGATGTTAAGCAGGAAATATGGGATTTCCTCCCAAGTCATCAAATGCCAGGATTTGGGGAGTCCCTTTATAGACTGGTACATTATCTAAAAGTTTGGGCTGGGGAGAAAGAGCTTCACGCAAAAACAGTCTCACTTAGAAATACCCTTTTTATCAACACGGAAAATTCAGGGGGAAACAAAAGAGAAAAAAAGATTCCTTTTTGCTTATTTACTCAGGGGAGGTTGGAAAAAAAGGAAGAAATCTTAATCAAAACCAGAAAAGATTGTTATTTTAGAGAAGAGGTCAATAAAGCCCTGAATATTTACCCTACTGTCCAAACTATTTGTATTTATGCTCTCTGAAAATGTGTTAGGTGTTCAGTGAAAATGAAAAAGTTAAAAAGTTGTGAAGTCTTCTGACAGCAACGGTTTTCATTTCCATTTCTCTATGTAGTTCAACCAGCCTAGTGAAAAACTTGACTGCTAGACTTCATTTATAGTCCTGGTTAGCACTGGTTAAGGCATATATTTACAGTGCTCTCTAGATCTTGTTGTTTTGGTTTTGGTTTGGTTTTTTGTTTGTTTGGGGTTTTTTTTGTTTTTTTGTTTTTTTTTTCTTTTTTTTGGTAAATCACACTGATTTTACTGTGATGCAGATGGAGACCCAGATTCTCAGTGGTGCCAGACATGCCCTTTTTTCCACCAGGGAGTGTCAGGCAATGCTGAATTTAGGTGAGTACCTTTGCTGCTCCCTGGATACAAGCAGTGCTGCTCTAGCTTGCACAGCAGCCCAACAGTCCCATCAAGGCAGGGACACCTTCCCTGTCAGCCTGTGATGCTGCAGTGCCTCAGTACCTCCTCATAGTCTCACTTTCCTTTGTTGTGAGTCCTACAGGCAGGACAGGGGAGACATCCATAAAGCTGTTCATGCTTGTCTCAGTTGGTGATACCTCCTGTGGGGAATATCTGCAGTTGTGTCTTTAGCAAAGCTATGTGCTTGTGTTGCTGGACACAATGAGAAGTTCTCATTTGTAATATTGCCTTGGTTATTCAATCTCTATTTTGCTGGATTTGGAAGCTTGCTGTATTTATCACTGTTTGGTGGAGAGGTGGGGAATTCTAGGGGGAATTGCCTAACTGTGCAGAGCCAAAGTGTAAGGGAAACCAAAATATGGGCTCAAGTTTTCTGAGTAGCCAAGACTCTGGTGCTCCAGTCCATTCTTCTTGTTTGAAGAAAGAGGAGATGATGCAGAGGGAATCCCCAAAGAGGGAATGCCAGGTTGAGAAGGCTCTCAGGTACCTTCTCAATGTTGAATTTCTTGAGTCTCACTGTTAGTTTCTTTATATCTGCTGTAATCTAGAAATACTTATAAAAGGATGCCATGGGTTAGGATTGGTACTCCTCAGTTTAGTCTCTCCCACTGGGACCCTCTAAACCACGTCCCTCCTCCCTTTTCCCCTCCCCTGAGGAGGGATGGTGAATTGGAGGCACAAAATGCAAAGATCATGGGCTGAGCTAAGAACAATTTTCTGGGAACAGCAGTTAGATAAGAAAATGTACAGCAACAATACTGACAACAGAAGGTGCGAGACAGAGGTGAGTGATTCACGTGGAAACTCCCTGACCACAGCAATGCCTGACCGCTCCCTCTGCCACGCTACCCAGACTTGGAAGACAGCCCTTCACCTCATCCCTGGAAAATTAAGTGAGCTGCTATAATATAATCTCCGGGTCCTAGCCATGCCCCCTCCTGGCTACTGCAAAAATTAACCGTGTGCTGACCAGAAGCAGAACAAAGGAACAGGCAAAATATATGCTGCTGCTCAGGGACAGGGATGCTTCCTAAAAACTCTGACTTTCTGGTCACAGGCAGTTTGGAAGGATTTGCTTTGCACAATGCAATCCACAGTGTTACCTCAAATTTGGAAGGAGGAAGAGCAGATCCAGCGCATGACTGCAGCACTGTTGTAAATAGAATAAGGATCACTGTCCTGGACTGTTTTGTTTCATTTGGGTTTAATCTGCAATTCAGGACTATGTTATTCAACTGTACTTTACTCATCTGAATGAATGACTTATGCTCCGGAAGACCCCGTTGCCTTACGAGTTACAAAAGCTATGAGGTTGCCTAGGCAATTAAATCAGTATCTTTTCTCTCTTGTTGCAGGAACATTTTCAACAATAATGCTAAGGAGCTCAGACAGATTTCACTGGCCTGGCAACAGCTGAGCATTTTCTTGTTAGGTAGCTTTTGCCAATCCCTTTTTAGTTATTTTCAAGAAGTAAAGTAGCTTTATTTCTTAGTCTTACATTGAGTGAGAGGTTGAAATGTTAATCTCAGTGGATTAGCGGTGTATCCTTTGAGGAAAAGGAAAGCTTGCGTTTTTCTTGGTCCCCTGAGTGCTGGATGCAATTGTTTGAGCAATCTTGAATTTCATCAGCTAGATGCAAGGAAATGTGCAAGTAAGCCTTGAATGATCTGTCAGAAGAGGTTGACTTAATTGCAGCCATTTTGGAAACTTGTTTGAATTGATAGTCGTCCCCAGGTGTTTCTTTGCTTGATTTTAGTGCATTTCACATGAGACAGTGAAAAGGAATAAGCACATGATCAGCAATTCAGAGCTTCTTGGAGCGCTACATTCCAGCCATCAATTTGCTAAAATAATGGCTGGAATATGAATTGCTGCACTTTTATGATACGGTGTATCTATTGTTTCATGATATGGTGTATCTAAGACACTTGTCTTATCCACTCCCAACATATGTTTCTGTTACTGGAAAGTTTACATAGTGAGTGAAAATAATGATACAGTCTCACTGAATGAGGTTAATTGCAGTTCAGTCATACTGAAATCAAGGAGTAAGAAGTGGGACAGAACAGCGAGACTAATTCTGTTCTTATGGGTACTGGATTTACCTACAGTGACTGAAGTGAGGACACTTATCAGGAGTAATTCCAAGTGCAGATGTGCACACTGCTTTAATCTGAATGGCTTTTCT
The DNA here is from genome assembly GCA_013397155.1 of Irena cyanogastra. NCBI lineage: Eukaryota > Metazoa > Chordata > Aves > Passeriformes > Irenidae > Irena > Irena cyanogastra. The sequence goes on along the minus strand of VWZV01003871.1, from coordinate 883,348 downwards.
CTTTCATTAATGTATCTCTTAAGTTTTGCCCGTTGCTCATGGAGTCAGCACAGATGTATCCCTCTCACCTTTCCCTTTTCCCACAATTTGCTGTGTCTGTCTGGTTGCTCTGCAGCTCTACATATACAAGAGATGAAAAACTGGGGCTAACAGGCAAACAGTGAGGTTTCCAGACTGAAATTTCATGTCTGCACTCAGATGAGACTATAGAGAAATCTCTGCTGCATGAACCTCTCTTAATAGGATAAAACTCTCAGGTGCTTTCAACTAGAAAGAGATAAAGTTTCCTCTGTTAAACTTGGCCACTTAATCTGAAAATCAGAGTTCATTGTGGAAACTAGAACTCTGTCTGTTTAAGGAATGGATCTCTAATTAAGTGGGGAAGACTGCCCTTCTACAAGTGCTATTCACAGAAAATCTTGCTGAATTGTCTCATGAAATACTTGTATTCCTTGCTCAAAGGTTTTTGGCCCCAAAGCTGCACTATTTTTTGACAAATCATCATCCCCATTACAAATTCTTCTCATGTAGACATTCCAAACCTAGCTTGAGGGGCTTCCTTTCTGCTTTCTCACCAGTTTTTGAAGATGAGGGTAACTTTTTTGGTCTCTTGCTCAAATGCAGCAAGCTTCTTATTCATCAGATCTGTGCTGGCAAGGAGTGTGGGTTTTCCTTCTCTTCACCATGCAAAATAGCTGTACTGTAGCAAATAGGAAGTTCCTACTTTCTCACTTCCTAAGTAACCAGAAAATTTGCAGCTAGAAAGTTCAGTACTGGGACCTGTCAGTTTCACTATCGGTTTCCTTTTGTTATTTTTTTTTAAATGTCTAATGTTTATACCAAGGATAGAATTATGTGGTAAGAGGCCAGGTTATGACCACCACCAAATGTAGCTTCATTAATTTCAGAGCCAGCACATGCCAGAAGCTGATCTGCTTCTGTGTTAAAAATACGTTGACACAGTAGAGTGAGACTCTAGGATGAACAGACCTTGATCTCATCTTACTTGGTGGCAAGTTGTTTCCTGAGGTTGTTTCTTTTTTGCTTTGGTTTATTTTGAAGCTAAATAATTTGAATAACTGTGAGGCTTTCCATTTGCCTTCCATGTAGCAATGTGACTTTCCTGTAGAGAGATTAACGTGGTGCTTCACTTGAAAACACGTTTGCAAGATTTTTCAGGTAGACTTTTTTTGCTTGGCTTTTTGTTACGTCATTTTAGATAAGAACACTTGACAGCTAAATGTCACCAACTGTAGGCAGATATCCATGTAAATATCTATTGCACACAAATGTGTGGCAATTTCCTGCCTTAGCAATCATTTTTGAACTGAAGACCTCATGCCTCAGGCATGGGCTTCAAAGTTTTAAGTTAGAAGTGCAGCCTGGTAGCTGGTAACAAAAGCAGTTGTTATCCTGGTGCAGGCAGTAGAATGAGAAGTGCCATATGCCTTTCACGAGCACTGGATAAGGCAAAACTGCTCAGCTGCTGACTTTTGTCCTTTGTTTAAAATATTTCTGTATGGATCTTTTTCTTCCCTCCACCCTCCCAGAGTTATATATTAATTCCTTGTAGTAAACATGACTGTTATATAAAAACCTTCCAAATCTTAAAAAAACCCTAAAACACCTAATTTAATTATTTACTTTGTAAACATTTCTATCATTTTGTGGTCTCAAGAATCAAGTTTTAAATTTGCATTTATGAGAAACATTTGCAAAGAAAATTAATTTAAGTGCTGTAGCAACTTTGTGTGGAGTATTGGTCACCTTATTTTACCAATATTTGGTTTCATTGCCTTTTTTGTTTAGGGAAATCAATAGATAACAGTATTGTGATCAAATTTACTTTCTGTCTGATTATTTTCACTGGATTGCTTGGGATTTACTCACTGCAGCAAGGCGAGGAAAATTTGGTCTTTTGTCTTTGAAGTTTTGTATTCACTAGTACCAATGCAGAACATATTTCATTTGTGGAGGCCAGGCTGAAGTTAAGTTGGTTTTTAAGATAACAGTAGATTCCAGTGTCCTTGCATTTGTTTTGTATTTGGTGACAGTCACTAAATCAGGGAAAGGAATGTTCAAACAACACGCTTGAGGAAAAGTGGTTTTTATAGAAAGGGCCCATTCTTGCTAATAGCCAGTAACTGCACACAACCCCACTGACATTAAAAGTCCATTAGCTAAGCCAAGTTTAAACACCAGCTGATGCTATGTCAGCTAAATGTATATTGGAATTTTTCATGTAACACAGCAATAGCACTTCTGTACTTTTCCTAAAACTATGTACATTAAGAAAAGCAAATGTCATCTGATAGCAGTAAGATGAAGAGTTCACATTAAAGTAGGCAGAATTGTAATCAAACTGAAGTTACCATCTGGTTGCATTAATGAGAAACAAAAATGGATACAAGAAAAGCAGGGAGTGTCAGGTTTCTGAATTAAAGCTAGATTAACAAACGTAGTGTACAGGCTTCTGTAATACAGGATAAGCACAGAGCTGCTTATCTGCTTGGTTTTTTATCATTAAATGTATTATGACCTTGTTTGAGAAGTTTATACTGAAGTGTGTAAGATGCTCTCTCATGTGGAGCACTGGGTTGCCATGGAAGGAGGTTGTTTCCTGGCTCTTTAGGAAATATGTCTCATTACAGCAGTGTGAAAACCTTTAAATGTATCAATATAGTGTTTGTATCCTATGGTCTGAAATTCTGGTTAACCAGTGGCACAGCAAATAGCATTCACCCATCTCTATATATCAAAACCAGGGTTGAAATGTGTGGTGAAAAAACAGTGTGTGCTTGGTATTGAGCAGTGTTACAGGTGAGGAAGTTACCGTTCATCTTCAGAAGCAACCAGCAGGCTGAGGTCCCAGTACTGTGGTCTTGGCACTCACAGAAGCCCAGCTTAACACCTGATTTGGCAGTGGGTCTAATTCAGAGAAATCACTTTGAGGTCTGCATTGGAAATAGACCTTGTGCTATAAAGCTGTTGTGGAGACAGGCAAGGGGTGGCTTAGTGAGTTAATGTGGGAGCTGAGCAGAGGGGTGATTAGTACTCACTGACAGCTCCCAAGTCTAGTGAAGGACTGCTGTAACCTCCGGTGCCTCTGCTGTGTCATTAGCTGCCCATTAGCGAAGCCTTGTGTGAATACTGACAGGAGCACAGCTAAAATGCCTGATGTGGGCAGACAAGCTCACTGCAAACATCCTGTGGATGTATCTCGAGGGCTCCCTTGCACTCTCACCGCGCTGTGTTAGTAGTGCAAAACTCTCCAACGTGTCATGGGGCCAAGCCTGATTGTTTGTGTCCTCCTTGCTGGTGGAGCTGACATCAGTAGCGTGCCCAGAGCAGATTGTGTGTTTGCGAACCACAGGGTTTAAGGAGAGTAATTCAATTGCATTTTTCCCCCTTCTGGAACATAACATGTAAACATATTACTGAACTAAAGCCTGGTTTTAATTACAAGCAGCAACTTTTTCATGTTGACAGATTTTTGCATGGAAAGCTTTATTGAAAATGAGAGGAGACCTTTTTGCCATCGTTAGTTCTTGCTGCTTAGTGCTTTTATCAAGTACAGTAAAATACAGTTTATAATTAATTCAAAGCTTATATGGACATGTTTAATATAATTACCAAACAAAATCCTGTTTACTGACATATTGCTTGTGAAACCAGCCTGAATAATCTGGTCTCTGGCACACATAAATCAGGCAGTAATAACAGCCGTAAATATTTAATAATATACTTAGAGTGCTTTGATTTTAATACTGAATCCACTTTTGGGTTTTAAGGATAAAACATAGGTCAAAAATTACTTTTGCCGTATGTTCCTTCCTAATCTCTTGCACTACTTTGTCTGAAAGTTATTTTTAAAAAATCATTATTGTATTTTTTTCTAAAAAGAGTAAATATATACACATTCATGGGAAAATTATGTAATTAAATTATGCTGGTGCTAACAAAATGACGCCATTCACATTGGCACAGGACAATTGCTTCAATACAACCATGAATATTTTTCATTGGAAAAGGCATTGCAGTGCCAATACTCTTTGTTTTTCTCAAAGTTTTACTATTTTTGTCTGTCTGGATGTCTGCGTGTTGTGTATTAAGCCTGAAAGATGTGCATAAGACATTAAGAGGCAGCTAGTTATGCTGTTAATTCAGGTGGCCAAAGGGATGGGAAACCACAGGCTTGTAGTAGACTGCTGGGGCACCTATGATACTGTGTTATGTACTGGGCCCCCTCTTTCTGGGAAGGCTTTGAGCTGGTATTTAAATAGAAGAAAGAAGATGTGACTGATTATCTAGCTACTGCAGAACATTTGGGCTTGCATGAGGATACTAAATCATCTTTGAGAGTTCAAACTGTGTGTGTGGATTGTCCAGTTCAGAAAAGTGCCTCCAAGGTTCTGGAAAAGGCTTATGATTAACCCTCAAGTCATTTTACCCCGCACCAAGCAAAGACCTTAAAAAGTAGTTGTGCAAAAGACAACATTACTATTTAGAAAGGCAAATTTGAAAAATATCCACTTTGGGAATTATTTTACCCTTGTTCTGCAGTTGGACTCCCCTGCTAAAGTTGACATAAATTTTCAAATGTTTTAGCTGTTGCACTCTCTGAAAATATCATTAGACTCCAAAACTGTGCCAGGGTCCTCAGGAGTGCTGCTCCCTCCAAGCTATGAACCTCTCAAGCTTAGGATCCCACTCTCCAAAATAAAAACACAACTAACAATTGTTATGAGGTAGGAAATAACATTGGGATATGTCACAGCAGTTCTTATTTTTTCTCCCTGCATCCCTGAAGGAATACACAAAGCCTGTTTGTGTAAAGGGAGCTACTTGGCCTTGCTTTTAGATGGTCAATATGTTAAGGTACATCAACATATTTTGATCTGTGTAGAACTACATGGTGATACTTGTGATCAGCACTAGGTCTCCCTATCATCATCCTAGAGGTACCTAGGGATCCCTGGTTATGATCTGCAAAGGTGTTGCTGCAAAGTATTTAGCACTCTCTCTAGAGAGATCACAGGGGTTTCTGAATACAGTACTTCAATTTTGGAAAGCTGAAGTTCCAGTTCTTGACTTTCTGTAGTATGAGAACTTGCACTGAAGTCTGAGTCATTGCTTGAGAACATGGTGGTGTGTGAACAGTATTAAATTGCTTTGTTGTGTGTATGTGCAGGCTGCATCCAGATACTGTCATTGGGAAGTTATTAGTATATGTAATTAACTAACCACAAGGAATTTCTGGACTGAAATAGCTTATGTAAGCCTATGTGTTTCCTTCCCACAAACCCAGCTTAAAGCTTCATGCAAGTATCTTGCCAAGGAAGTGTCTTTCTGCCCATGAAATATCATTTGGGAAGATGTGCTTACCTGCAAGAGCACAGCACTTTACCTTGCAGTAGTCCAACCTTCAAAAGTTAGTTCTTCTGACTGGTGCTGTTTATCAAATGCTGTGTTGTTTCATATTAGATGATGTGACCTTTAGATTTCAGCTGCTGCCATAATTTAATTGACAGCATGAGCCTTCCTGTAGGAGCCTATTGTGTTTTAACCCAGCAGGTAGCAAACGCTGCACGGCCACTGACTCACTCCATCCCTGCACTGTGGGATGGGGGAAGAGAACTGGGGAAAAAAAAAAAATCATGAATCAAGATCAAGATGGGACAGAAAAGGAAGAGAAAATAAGAGTAATATTAATAACAGCAATAAAATAATTAGAATATACAAAACAAGTGATGCACAGTGCAATCGTTCACCTGCTAAGTGGTGCCCAGCCAGTTCTTATGCAGCAGCCCCTGCCAGGCTTTCCCCTTCACTTGTATAGTGATTATAACAGGACATGCTATGTATGGCATAAACCTTTTGGGCTCAGCTGGCCTGGCTGTGTCCCCTCCCAACTTCTTATGCACCCCCAGCCTCCTTGCTGGCAGGGTGGGGTGAGGAGCCAAAAAGTCCTTGATTCAGTATAAACACTGCTTAGCAACACCTGAAACATGTTGCCACCATTAGTCTCATCCTAAATCCAAAATAAGGTGCCATACCTTCTGCTAGGAGGAAAACTAATTGTATCCCACCTGAAACCAGGACAGGGCCAAAATTATTAATGAAAGTTAGTGCAACACCACATTTTCATGACTCAGGCCAACAGATATGACTTGAGTGTGTGAAGAGCAAGTAGCTGTGGCAGTGTAGGTCTGGAGCTCAGGAAGGCCAAGGATGTTTTCATTAGTGAGGAAATGGAGACCAGCTGCTTTATTTATGCTTATAAATATATATTGTTATTTAGGTACACAGGTAAATTGTGTGTGCCACTTAGCTCCATCTGTTCCCAATAAATTTCAGCCTACAGACTCTAGGTTTTGAAACTTTTGATTATGTTCAGAATAGTGAACTAAGTAGAAGAGCTGGCCTTCACAAAATATGCTTGCAGCTGAACCTCTCATTTTGTGTAAACCAGCACAGCTTTCCAGGTTCAGTGCCTCGGTTCTGCTCCAGCTGAGGGCTATTAACAGTCAGGGTTTCTGTAAGACTCTTTCCTGGAGGAGAGATTTCTATCTGGTCTGTTTGGACAGAAAAAAATTCTATGACTCTAAGAATGCTTTTAAAAGAACTGAGGAGAAAAGGGAGCAGATGCTGCAGAGTACATCAGAGAGCAGTCCCAATGTTAACAAAGGGATTATTTACCACTAAAATGAGGAGGAAAATGTTTGTATCTTTACAAGATCTTGTCCCACTTATGAGAGCCTAAAGAAAAGATAGGCATCTAGAAGGGCAGTTATTGGTTGAAAGGCTGGTTTATGGCTCCAAATTGTTTGAAGCTTTTTATTTAAAAAAAAAAATCTTCTTTGGAAGTTTTTGCAATCTCCCACTATCCCTCTGATGCAAAGCCTCTTCAAAGACTTAATAATTAAAGTGAAGAGGCTGTATGTTCACATCGTCCCAACTCTCTGCAGTTTTTATTTCTTAGAATATCACCCTAATTCTGAACAAAACTAGAGGTTAATTTTTCTGTGTACCATCACGACCATCTTCCTTGCTATGGCAATGACCGGTCACTTTTGATTGTCTTAGAGGGTATTTACAGAAACAGAAGAAAACTTGATTGTCCTCATTGTCTTCTATCAAAGTAGACAATAGAATATTAAAACACAAAAAATGAACCTGCTAGGATTAATGATTTCAAATATTAGTAACAGTGGAAAACATACATTTCTTTATAGAGCTAAGATTTTTGAATACACTGCAGGCTTTATTATTTTCCAACATGGTAAGACAAATACTGCATTGTATAAAGAAGTTCAAGCATCCTCTTCCCCCAAAATACAAGGAATATACTAAACATTCTTTTCTCTTGCATGAAAACTTGGGATGGGAACAAACCTGTGGGATTTGAGGCTGGAGAAAGGCGGAAGCAGAGGAGTATGTGTTTACCAGCCACTTCAAAACCACCAGACAGACACAAACACATGCAGGCAGCCTGTTTAAAGGTCAGGTATGTTGTGCATGAATACTTGAGTGAAGGAGGAGAAGGCAGTGATAAAGGAGCTGCTGCTCCATTTCGTTAGGACACCAGCACACACAAAGGGGCTGGTCTGGCCTAATGACTGTGAGTGGCCCCACAATGATCCCACACTACTGGTTGTTCACAATCGAGTGGACTGAGTGCGACCCTAACATGAGAGGCTTTGGGCTTCCCTGCTTCAGGAATGGCTTCAGGATCCTCAGTTCAGTCTGGAAGACTATTCAGGATGAGCTAAGGCAGGCAGGGAGGAAAAACATTTTGAAAACCAAAAGGAAAGTCACGTGAACTTAAGTTTCATGTAGTTTTTTAAATTAATGTGTCATAATCTATATGATGACTATCTATTATATTGCGGCTAGGAGGTGCATTAAGCAACAGAGGTACATTAATAGAAGAAAAATATTTATTATTGCCACCAGGTTATCTCTTGATGTTGTTGTTTGGTTTGGATTGTTTGTTTGTTTTTAATGTGAGACTATTCCTTATCCACCTGGTAAAACTTGCAGAAGTGGGAGAGGGGACTTAGAACAATTTTATGAATTGGTGCACCTAGCCATTAAAAATATATCAGTGGGTCATTATTATATTTGAATCCAAGAGGACACTGTAAAACCCAAAGGCAATGTAAAGTGGGATCCCACAAGCTGTCTGAGTGAGGAATTTGGAGCAAAATAGATGGAAAGTATCAGTGAAAAGACCAGGTCCTTGTTTGAGTGCTGACAGTGGTGCCAGGACAGAGCTATTTGTTACTAAATCTCCTGCTGGGATGCTTTAGGAAAATGTCATTTTGGTGTGGTTGCTGGGTATGCTAAGCTGTAAATTACATAAAAGGAACTGAAAAAGTCAGTTTAAGCATTGTGGACTTTCATGCACAAGGAAACATGTCAAAGGAAAATTTGAAGCAAGAATAGGATTAAAGGCACAGATATGTATGAATCTTTTCCCTTGTGAGCAGTACTATTAACCTTTGAATTGTGATGATACACAAGGATCTGTACTTCAGTGTGTGAAGTAATCCCACACTTCTAATATGCAGCCTTGCAAGGTTGTGTGTAGCCTAAAATGAGTAGTCCCAACAAAGTTTTCCAATAGGATCAAAAGCAGATCCTTAGGAAGGAGTTCAGACCAGAAACATAACTTCTCTGAGGAACTCCTAATCTAAACTCCCTGTTACATGAGCTCTTATCAGAGAAGTTTTGACAATGTCTATTGATTAAGATTGTCTTTTTTGTATCTTAAAGAGTAAATCGAAAGGTCATTTTTTTATATTGACGTGCGAGAAGTTTTATTGATTCTCTTTTATGAGGCATTAATGAAATCTATAGAAGCCTAACAAGATTGTATAGTTAACCTTGGCAAGATTGCCTGTTCTTTTTACATGTGCAGAAAAGGGAAAGTAGAATGTTCCTTTTTGGTGGTTTAAATTACGTACGAGTGAGTGGATTTTGTGGAATTAAACACTTCTTAGCACAGAAAAGAGAGCATGATGTATCTTTACTAGCCCATTCTCTCTGAAATGTGTTTAGCAGAGATTTTTTTGGGGGGAATGCTTTGTTTTCCTGCCTAATGGTACGCATATTTATCACTGTGAAAACATGCAGAAAAGTCAATCACTCACTATGTGTGCCAGAAATGCCTTTCACAGTCACAACGGTGGTACATCAAAAGTCTATCCCACTTTAAAAGAACAGGCAGGATTTATTCTGGAAATGTACCAAAATGGACCGATCTGTCTCAAAAATATGAAGCTGGGATTAATTTTGCAAAGTTAAAATAAACATCAATCACACTTGACCCGGTGTATTAAGCTAGCAGAGGACGAAATATAAAGAATGGGGGGTATCTATGGATTTGGCTTGGTAGCAACAAATATGACACATTGGATTAAAAAGTAATCCACTAACCTAAAAACTATGCATAATAAAATGGGATTATTTTTCAGTGCATTGTTCCACTACTTTCTTAAACATATTTTCTTTTTATGCCACTTAAATTAATGAAGGTCATTTTGGCTATGAAATACAAAGCTCATGCCTCCTAAGAAAGGGTGCCTTTTCATAGTGAAAGCTCTGAAGCCTTTGAGTGAATGTCATGCATTTTTATTTGCAGTAGGAAAAACGTATTGAAGAGAGGAAAGTGTAATTATATCCATTTTAGATGGAAACCAGAGGAGCAGGAGGCAGGACTGGGGAATGAGCAGACACAGGAATTCCCCTCTGGTGGGCTCACAGAAAACATGGAAGTAATTTGTGGTATGAAAATGGCTGATGGTGGTGTTTGTTTCCATGAAAATGCTATGGAGAATGTAGGAACTGGGTTCTGGATTTTTGCACTATGGTCTGATCTGTGTCCAGCTTAAATGATGCTGGCCCGGCTCAGCTTTGCCACTCATCCTCTCCAGCAGTCAGCAAGATACAGACCAAATTAGGAGTGGGGCTCCTAATGCCCAATTGAGGAAGTCCTGTTGTGCTGAGCCATAGGTCCAGCTCTGCCAGTGCCTCGGAGGAGCAGCCCTGCCTGATTTGCTCCATGCCACGTGGTTAAGTCCAGCCTGCTTGCCCACATGTGTGCAGTTCAGTGACTTTAATGAGGGCCCTACAAAGCTTTTCTGTTACTCACTGTTCATAAAAGCCTTCTCTTCTCCTCACCAGATGGACAAGTCTTCCTGAAGATTTCCAACACTGCTTTAGCTGTGAAGGTGAGGGGATTCATTTGTGCCACTGCCCCTGTGCCCATGGGGGCTGTGCTTAGGGGAAAGCTGTGCTGGGTTTCATATGAAGCAGCTGTGCTGCAATGCTGCATCGTTCAAATCTGCACAGCTGGAAGTCCCTCATGGTCTTGGTGCAGTTACTCAAGAGAAGTGTCCTCTCTTCACCCTTGTGTCAGGCACCAGTTGAATTTAAAGAGGGCAGAATTGCCTGAAGACGGTGGGTGGTCCAGAGTTGCTGGAAGGGCATTAGATAGCATGTCAAGACTTTTCCTGTGCCCAGAGTGTGAATGGCTTTCCTTCCCATTTTGGAGCTCCCATCTGCTTCAGAACTCTACAAAATCAGTCTGTAAAGAGACACATTCCAAAATACAGAATTGGTCTTTCGCTCAGCTCTTGCACTTTTATTAGGTGCCTTGAAACTGAGGGTTGGATGTTGCTGCCTTTCTCAGTGCAGGAAACAGGTACAAGGCAGTCTTCCTTTATGTATTTTTTTAAGTCATAGTACGTGTTCTATTTTCTGGTTTATGTTTTGCGTAGTGACCATTCAGGCTCTGGTGGTTATGAAATTGTGTCTGCACTGAAGGACAGTGGAGACCTGCAGTACATTAAAGTCTTTTTATTTCCTCCTTTGGAAGATGTACCTAGAAAATCCATTAATTGAGTCTCTCTGTATGGGAGCACCCCCAGAAAAGAGTTGGAGTAACCTTCTGAGATATTGTGCAAAAACTGCAGTTACCTCAAATGTCTAAAATGCATGCAGGATGTAAGTGAATCCAAGAGGGACAGGCAAACCTTACCTTTTGTTTTCATGTGTAAATAACACAAAGAGTAGGAGTTTATTTATTTTCTTTTTAATGGAAAACTTTGGTTAAATTTCTTTGCATTTGCACATGTCAATACACAAATAGATTTATATATTTGAAAGTTAAAAACATTTTGATGGCTGCTAATATTTAGTTTCTATCCACTTCATATAACCTGAAGAATTCTTTATTTATTGATCAAAAGAAGATTTAGGGATAAAGGATGCCAAGAAATATTTGGATCCTTGCACTCCAGTGATAATATAAGGAGGAAGCACAATTGTATACACTATCTTCAACTGCATTTCCAGGCAGTACATAATCAGGAAAACAGACTCTCCCTGTTTTGTAAAAGAAAACAGTGGGAAAAAGACAGAGAGAACTGGGTTGACAGAGAGACAAAAAATACTAATGTATGGATACAAACATGAGGAGAGTTGGTATTAAGCACTCCTTTGCAAACATAGTGTGTGCTCGAGAAATCCCTACTTTTTCTTCCAGGTAGTGTGCGATGGCTTTGGTGACCAGGCAGTAGGAGAGGCAGTGCTGAGGTGACTATAAATGCACAATCCAGCTGACACAAGGAATGACTACAAACAAAGCTGTCAGTGCCTCCAAGCACTGGTCAAAGGTAGCAACATGCAGCAGTCTGATGAGTCATTTGGCTCCCTGGGCACTGGGGATTGCTGTCCTGGTGACTCAGCTTCTTTTGTCCCTGAGCTGCACACACCAAGCTCTTCGTGCCTGCAGGTGAGCACACCTGTGCCAAACATCTGTGCCAGGTGCTGCTGATGTGTCAGTCAGGAAAAGAAGAGCTGTCATGAGGCTTTTGCCATGTGTTGTTGCCTAGCTCCTCCGTCTGGCTTCTGCGGTTTGCCCAGTGGAGTGATTTATGATGTGGAAAAAAGGATAACTTGTATCAAAGGGGAAAAATAACTACTGACCTGAGGATGTTTCTCTTAAAGAAGTTTGTGTAGGTTCTCTAATATGCATTGTGCTTTGATCCCATGGTAGAGTTGGGCAAAACCATGAACTGTTTCTGAAAGCCTTGGCCCTGCTCTCTGGGTGGGTTGCACCTCCCCCCTGACTCCGTGACTCCTGCCACTCAGTGCTTCCCATCAGTCTGTAACTCCATTAACATTCATAACCTCTTACCTGCAGTTTGGCATTTACTGCTTTACGGAAGTTAAGAAGTGACTACCTTGGTTACAAGCCTAGCTGTTTTTATTGTTCCTTTGATGCTGAGAGCTCCTCTGGACCCCAGGGTAGAACTGGTGACTTCTCCAGGCTAAGTGAGATTTCTGCTTGCTATTGAATTTGAGCCTGTCTTTGTTACTACCTTGTAATATACCTTTGGGTCCATGTGGGTTTTGGCATCCCAGACATGATGACTTCCTGCACAGAAACACCACTAGGGTATAGCAGTTCTGGCACCTGACATGCTTTAAGAGGCTAGTCAGACTCCTCCCAAGTTCCGATTTCAGGTTACAGTCTGACTAAGATATGTCCTAAGCACTCACACTCATTTGACTAGTCTGTGAAGGAAAATGAACTCTCCACAACTTCAGCCAAGAACGCAACATATTTTGGACAAATGGACAAAAAAAGCCACTTGGTTTTTAGAATTGTGGAACAAGAATTCAATCATCATTCAGATCACTATTAGCTACAAAATGTGACTTTGTTGCAGTGGCTTTTAAAGTATCCTTGGCTTTCTGGCTGTGTTTCACCCTCTGGGCATTTTGCTCAAAAAGATCCTTGCCCATGGATCAATCATTCCCCCTTTTTCCTTTCTCCTACATGGCATTTTGCAGACTTCATGTAATAATGTGAGTTATACACAGTCCTCAAGACACCTTGATGATCCAATCCTGTAGGAACTGCTTCAGGTACTCATTTCTGCCACAACTGTAGCAGGCCTTTTCTCTGAAAAGATGCATGATGCTCCTGGGGGAGGCCAGCTGAGCCCTGCACCGTCTACAGAAGGTCACACAAACCAAAAATCGCTGCTCTGCAAAACAAGTCAGTTCTCTCTTGGTACGGTTCACAGTTCTCAACTTTATTTTGCCGTTCAGATGTGGAGGGTTGGTTCTCCGTGTCACAGTAAAGTGAATTATGTTGCAATTTTTACTGCAGGGATAGTCTGTGCTAGACACTTCTGAAACTGCTGGCTGGAGAAATGGGGCTTGCTTTGGGCCAAGATACAGTTTGTGGTTTTAGTACATGGTGTATTTCTGCTGCTTGCATGCAAACAACTGGCAGGGGTTTCCAATTGAAGCTCATCCTCTGGTATTCACTGAACACCGAATTCAAAAATTAGTGATGTCATGTATAAAACAATTTTCATGTCTTTTCTTTGTGGTTACTTTTTCTGGTATTGTTTTTGCCTAGTACAGGATGAGTTCCTCATATTTTTTCCCCTTTCTTCCAAATCAGAAAGCTATATAACCTGTGGATATTAAATTAAATGCTGTACTAAGTACTGAATAAAATGAAAGGATAAGAATGATAGAGTTGCACTCACCTTGGGCTGTTCACCCTCTGACTGCCCTTCCAGTACCCTGACTAGGACTTCTGTATGGAGACACAGTCTTACTCTGTCCTTGTGCAAAACATTCTTAGGGTTGAAATGTTCAGAACTGCCTTTACTTGTCTGTTGCATTCAAGGTCAGATTATTGAAGAATTTCAACTGCTGATAAAAACAAAGGAAAATGGAGTTGCATTAATTTATGTTGTCCTGAGGATGTTCCATTCTCTTTGGTGTAATACTGTAAGTTTTAATGGGTAGAGACTGACTTACACATTACTTATGTCTTTGTTTCAACATTCTAGTTGGAATTCAGTGTCAATGAGATTTTGTGTGGGTCCTTCACCTATGTATGAATTAAATTCAGAAATGCCATTCATTTATGCAGAATAGGGAAAATAGTTGAGGGTTTTGTTCTTTCCTTAAATGTATTTTATTATACAGTTTATCACTCTAAATCTTGCTTTGATACTGGGATTATTGAAAATACTTCTTAAAAGGCTGTTTTCAAATCTAGCACATAATAAATCTGCTTCAGTCATTTAATATATGGTGCAGTACATTATACTGCAAATAAATCTGCTTCACTTAATTTATACATGGTAGGGTAAATGCTTGAGCTGGGAAACTAGAATCATGTATCTAATACGACTGCCTACTTCAGGTGACATGGAGACGCTGTGCTTTCCATAGCCAGTCTTGGTCTTTCTGTGCAATATTTTGAGGTGTTGCAATAGTCAGTCAATTATGTATTAATAATACCTTGGAACTCAAGCACAGAAAGGATGTGGCCCTGTTGGAATGAGTCCAACATTGAGTCAAATTGAGTTGATCAGAGGGATGGAGTACCTTTCCTGTGAGGAAAGGCTGAGAGAATTGGGTTTGTTCGGCCTGGAAAAGATAAGGCTTGGGCTGACCTAATTGTGGTCTTTCAGTAAGAAAGCCTACAAGGAAGATGGAGAAGGTATTTTTACAAGGGCATGTGATAGGCTAGGACAAGGTATAATGACTTTAAGCTGATTTATATTAGGAAGAAATGTCTTACTGTGAGAGTGGTGAGCCACTGGAACAGGTTGCCTGGAGCAGTTGTAGATTCCCCATGCCTGGAACCATTCAAGGCAGACTGGATGGGGCTTTGAGCAATCTGGTCTAGTAAAACATGTCCCTGCCCATGGCAGGAGGGTTGGAACTAGATGATTTTTAAGGTCTCCTCCAATCTGGGCCTTCCTGTTATTCTATATAAAATGTTTAAAAATGTCCCTAAAAAGTGCAGCTTTGTTTCAAGGAAAGGTATGAAGAAGATGCAGCAGAACAGTCAGGATGTCTGTTGTGGTGAGCAATGAACCATACTTGATACTGGTTTGTAATCTGGAATATTAAATGAAGTCTTCAGACAACCTGTGTCCCCAAAACATACTACTGAACATACAGAGAGCATATACCAGGATATACCAGCCTGTTTGTCTGCCTTAATCTCTTACAGCTGTTTTGTTAGTTATATTTGCATATGTAGTTCAATTAATCTAATATTTGCCGGTTTTCTTGGCATCAGCCCCGATTCCAGAAAAAAACCTAATGCTTTTTGAAAGTTCTGGAAATTCTTCATTTGTGTGTGCTGATAGTCAAGGCTTCGTTGGCAAGTAACGAGTGGCATGGCAACCAGATCTGGGAGGCAAAGCTCTCCAGTCATTTTGAGTCTCCCAGCAAAAATAATTCTGTTGTTGGCTTGCTCTCTGACTACAAAAATACATGCAGGCAAATTTGGGGTGTTGTGTAAACTATTTTGTATGCAGACTTGACCAATGAAAGCATGTAATTGAGAACTGGCATGTTTCCTTCCTTTTTTAAAAGACATGCTGCTAGGGTTTGCTCTCTGCTTTGTATTTAGACAGCATCCCTCGTAGCTGTCTGTTCTCACTCTTTCCCAAGCATAATACAAATGAAAGCAGAAATATGTTAAAGCATGTTAAATTTTCTCCAGCATAACCTCAGCATTTCCTTCCAACTTTTTCTTCTTCCTATGACTATGTGCAATAATTTTCAAGAATTTTGTCTCTGCATTTCTCCCTACCTTTTTCTGCCCCTCACTTCTTCCCAATATTCTGGGTTTAAATGTGATTATTTTTGAAGTTTCTCAAACCTTCAGTTAATTGGCGTGCTTTTCACTTCCATATTTTGTTTCCACACATCATTTTGAAGGGTGGCCACAGCAGCAGGTTTACCTCTGGCAGTGGCTCAGCATGTGAGGAGACCAGCTGATCTTAAAAAACCCCATCCCCAGAAACCTGTTTTGAAAAGCTTCTGACTGCATTCTGCAGACTATTTTCAGAAGCTGTCCCAGCAACTATCTGAATATTTTGTTGCTTCTCTGGATGCTGCTGATAAGGTTGATTCTATCATTAGTTGTAATAGTTTTTATCTCCCAGAGCAAACAGAGGCGTTAATGCAGATTAGCGTGTTTGTCAGTGTGTCACTACATTTAATTTCTGTGATTCCTTCGGTCATCCTCACCACTGCTTTTCAGCATCTGCATAAGGTAGCACTGAAATTATTTGTGATTCTTGAAAGTCCATTGGTTGTGGTGTGATTGATCATTTGTCTGAAAACTTGTATTTAAGATGTACTGCCTATCTAGGGGTGTCAGCAGCATACTTCTGATTTATTATTTTCTAGCAGCAAGGGCTCTTAATATTTTGTATGCCTTGCCAGGTGAAATGGTATATTGCCAACACAAAGACTTTGGGTGGAAAGTGTACATAAAAATTTTCCATGAAAATAATTCCATGAATACTGGCAAAACCAGCAAATGTAGATGGATAATACTCAGACTGGATTGTAAATAAAACTAAGAAAGAAATAAAGCCATATATAACTTGTAAAGAAGAACATGATAATTCATCTATTGTCACTACTTTATCTTCTTGCTACTGTTTTTCAGCACCAATCAGGATTGCTGTGGTTATTTTGAAAGGCACCTTTGAGTTACTAGGTTTCAGGAAACATAAATCTCAACAGCTTTGTTATCACCTTTGACTTACACGGCACATAAAAGTCAGATTTGTCTTGGGAAACAAGTTAAAAGGAACATTGGTAGTAGCCTGGGGCAGGTAAAATTGAGAAGTTTTGTGAAGCAGGGGGGATGATGTGAAGTGGAGGAAGGACAGGGTGGATGTCAAACCCTGTCTCCACAGCAGCCTGTGGAAAGACCTCCAGTAGCATTGTCAGGGATGGGACTTCACCTTGATGGTACCTTTACAGAAAACACCAAAGGGAAGCTACAAATGAGCCAGCCTATGCAGGACTTTTCCACAACACACTCCTATTATTAATAAAACCCACAACCAAAACATCTGTTTCAATGGCAGAGTACTGTTTGCCTTTCAGGACAGGATAGGAAAAGCTGATTTTCAGCTTGTTCGAATCTGTGCTGCTGAGGCCCTAAGAGAATATCAGAGAGTAGAGACAAAAGCAACTGAAACATGTTAGTGTAGTCTCTCACTTTCTGCCACTTCATTCTGCCTCTGTCACCTCATTAGGCATTTTACCTGAGTGTACAGTATTCTTTAATAGTTGCAAATATTTGTTTAGACAAAAATATCTGAACATTTAAAATCTCTAAGGGATAAACAGAAAGGAAAACAGTAAAATCTGTGAGACTGCAAACAAAGCTTTTCTTTCTGCAAGTGGGGGAGGGAGGAGTGAAGAAAGAGGGTAAGTCAGAAGGAGAGAGTGGCTCCTTCTTGCTCAGAGTATCTGCAGTAGTGGTTAGTGGTGGAGGCTGTGGAGTGCTGCAGCTCTTAGGGTTGAGCACATGCCGTGTTTCTGGAGTGACTGTCAAGGGTGATGCCCAGACCCTTCAGAGAGGAGCTTAGGCTGGCTGGCTCCCCCTTGGAGAGTGAGCACAGTCAGAGCCTCCCTCTGGTATTTTATCAGTGCCTGCATGAGGAGTGCCAGCTTACTCTGAGTAACAACTCATCTGCTATCTCGCTTGAGGTTTTCTTTCCCCTTTAAGTCAAGGAGAATCAGCTCTCTGATTTCAGCCAATGTAGTCACTAACAGCTTCCAGATGTTTTATAGTCCCTTGCATCAGTTTCACAATGAAATTCCTCTCTTTGTTGCCCAAAATTTCTCTTATTTTCAGTTAAATCTATGCTCTAATGGATACCTTCTTTATAAGGTGGTGAACCACTTAATTTTAGCAGTCTAGGACAAACATTTACTGTTTGACAGCTCCGTGTGAAGTCTGTGGAATTTTCGTAAACTGGCTTCAGTAAAAACAAGATTGGCTGTGTTGGCAACATTTACCTACAGAAGCTTACTGTCAAACCAGGAGTCAGAGAAATAGGTATTTTTTACATGAGATTACACAAACCAGGATATACTTCTACACAGAGAATAAGGATAGAATTTTTACAATCCTGCCTGCCTACTGAAGTATGGGAATGAAAAGGGTTTGGGGATTCAGCTGTGAGTGTATGGTAAATGCTGGAATCAGTCATTTTCAAGCCCTTCACTAGGCATTAAGTCTCCAAGCTTGGAAGCAGATCTGCATGACTCAGTTGAATAAATGTGTTTGACACAGAAGACAAATATTGCACTCAGTAGAGCAATTTTGAAGTCTAATGCTCTCCTCTCCCAACTAATTCTAAGGCTTAATTACTGAATACCAATATCATATAATTCACAAATAATTCCCTGGCTGCCTTTTGTTCACTTGTGCCTTTAGTACTGTATTATCAAATACCAAAAGATTATCAGATAGCACGATGCGTTTGCAGGTGCTCTGCAGTGCCAAAAAATATCAAAATGCAATAACTTGCCAATTCACAAAGTAGTGTTTCACTGGCTCCACAGGAGTATTATTCCACTCTTTGGTTTTCCAAGTCTGATTTACATGTGGTAATAAAACATTCCCTTCATAATACTATTAATCTCCCAAATTTGAGAGGCAGGCAGACTAGCTTTCCTTTATCTCCATTCAAGAAAATATATGTTTTGCCTTTTTATCTTACAGCTTAGTTATCTGCCGGCAGATTACTGTAGTGCTGAGAAATAGGAGGAGAGCAAGCCTTTTAGCATGGAAAGGCTTCTGCCCACATATCAACAACTGCAGCTCTACTGACTTTATATTGAATGTTTTTCCAGGTGGACTCTATTTGGTCCCCTTCAACAGCTTGAGAAGATTTTTTTTTTTTTGCATTGGTTTCTTGAAAAACTGAGCTTTCATATGAGAGCTTTTGAGTGTCAGCTTTCACTTAGTTGAAGTACTGTACACAAAAGGACATAAAAGCAATATATCTAGCACTGGAAATTGCTAGAATTGATTTTTGTACCATGAATTGATATTATTTTTAGCAATAATCATATTACATTATTGCATCTAGAGATTTGATAGATGTGTGCAGTTTTTTCTCCCTTTAATGAAAAGGTGTCAGTCAGAAACTTTTAGCATTTCTGTGCTCAATGTCAAAAACAACACTGTGAGAAGGACTGGGATTTTCATTGTGAATATACACCCCATCATTAGATAGAGAAATTCAAATATTTCATCTGACAAAGCAAAAGGCGTGAAAACTGAATTGCTCCAAAGCCCTTGGGAAGCAGCAGAATGATTCAGATTTTGCTGGGTACTTACAGTCTCACCTGATAATTGTCCACTCTCAGGAAAGAAGCTTTCCACCTCTATGATCCTTTGATCATGGAGAGGTGCACAAAGCCTTCATGGAAGGTCTTTGCTCCTGTTAGGTTTTTAACCCATAAATGAGAATTTTGAGTGGAAGCCCAGTTTAGTTATGGCTCTTATGTTTCTTGGGCCAAGCAGGTGAGTTCAGAATAGTCCTTCTTGTTGTCCATGTTCCTGGTCTAGACCTGTTCCTAAAGTGGAGTGACTTGAACCCCCCTGAAATATCACATATGGCAGCTGCAAGAGGAGTAATATAATAATAAGTGTTGCCAGCCTGGCCAACAAAGGTGGAACTTTCTCTGCCTAGACTTTTCTCTACTCTTTGGCTTTTGGTGCTGAAGAAGGCGACAGCAGCTCCAAGTGTCACCCCAAGCATCAGTGATCAGTGAGAGAAGCAGCTTGAGACTTTCGTCACGTGAGGTGCGCCACAGTCAGTGCTAGCAGGGCTGCAAGTTCTCTGTCACCAAATGTGAAGCCACACACCCTTTGGAGCTGGTTCAAGGCTGTTGGGTGCTAGGCATGCCTGTGACTGCAGCACCGTGCCTGGCACAAGGGCACCGGGGTGATGAGGTTAGAGTGGTAGGACTGCAGATAGAGCTGTCTGAGGCAGCTAACAAAACAGATTCCACTGTTTGTACTGTGACGTTGGGCTGGCAGCCATGGCTTTGCACAGGGGTTCAGTTTAATTTCCTCTAGGATGGGTCTGTAGAGGACACAGGCTGTCACATAAGGACAAGAAGTCTTCCAGTCCCTTCTGCCGTGGGCCCAGGCAGATGGCCTCGTCCTTCCACAGCTTTCTGGGAAACTTTGTCAGAAAAGCAGAGCTGACTGCAGCACAAAGAACAGTGGAACATATGACAAATAAAAGGGCAAGGAGATCTTCTTCTCCAGATAACAGCCCTTTTTAAAGAAATGGCCTAGGAGGGGGTCGCGATGCACACGCACACCCACTGTCCCACGACGAGCTGAGGAGGAGCAGGTGCAGATCTGTCCGTCGCTGAAACAGACAGAGCTGGGGCCTTTGCCCCCATGGGATACAGCCAAAGGCTCTGTAGGATGGCTCGGAGTCTAGGGTCCTCTGTCTCGCTCGGCACTACTTCAGTCATGGAGGCTGGGCTCAGACTTGTCTAGGGGACTGGATGGCTCGTCTCGATGTTGCTCTTTCACAGTGGTTACTTTCAGCTCTTAATGTCCCATGGCTCTCTCTCTTTTGGTCACTTGTTACAGTTGTCTCTTCCTCATTTGCATGCGCTGGTTCCTCTGGGAACAGTGGGCGTCATGCCCGACGCCGGGAACAGGAACCAGGAAGTGGGGACACAGGAAGTAGGACACGCAACTGGGGGAACAGAACTTCAACAAAATTGACAGTTAACTGAGAACCATTAACAATTAACAACAGGAGCTTTAATTAACCTCTGGGGCCTTCTTATTCATTACAGAACAGGGCTTCAGAAACCCCAGACATGCTCCTGCCTGTGTAGCAAAAGGTGAGGAGCTATAGATTCTGGGGCTCAGCATGTAGGCTCTGGGGCTGTGCTGGGCTAAGCCCAGAGCTCAAACATGGAGAGCAAGTGCTGAGTTTAACCCTCTGAGAAAGATACACTTGAAATGGTGCTGCCACAGTGTAAAGTGCATCAGCAGGATGTCTCAGAGAAGCCCTGTATTGCTCCTGACCACGTATGATCTGTCTGTGGATGAACAAAGGCTGTTGGCTTCTAGGACTATCTATCCATTACTTCAGACACACATGCAAGGAGGAGAAGGATGTTAAAGCAGCAATTACGTGAGGTATTAAGGAGCCACAGCTGGCCACTTAGCCTGTCATTAACGACCATTGCTATGCTCGAGTCAGGAAACACTAGAAATCTGCCGAGCAGGCCTGAATTAGCAAAATGTGAGGACAGTTCTGAGATCAGATGTTCAAAGGATTAATTAACTTTTGGAAAAAAATACTTGCTGGTAGATCCATACTGAGTCTTTGAGACTTCAGGATCAGGTCTGCCACAGAGCGAGATGTGATCCTGGGCCTGTGGTGTGGCAGGAGCCACAGCCATGTAACCTCCCCTCTGCCCCAGCCTGCAGATGCCAGGCTGCAAAGCCAGTGTTGGAAATGGTTGTGAGGAAAACATAGGGTCTCAGCTGGAGTTTGCAGAGATAATGTATAATTTTTGAATGCCCAGGGGTGTGTGTCAATAGAAAATCTGGAATGGTATGTTGAATCCTGCTTTTATTTGTGGTTTTCTACTTGTGCCTTCTAATGGCTTCATGCCCCTGCTTTAAAATGAAGATCCTTTTTACCTTGCTACCTCCAGAAGCTGCCGTGAAGCTGAGTTCATTAAGCTTTGAAGTTTTCAGCCTCAGTAGAGGCTGAAGGACTACCTGCATATAAAGAACAGTTGAAGGAGCACAGTAGTGTTCTACTAAAGCAACATGTCATGCAGGTTGAACTCCTGTAGCATCAGCCCCTAGAAAGAAAGAAATAACTAGAGTTAGTGATTTCTTTTTCTTTTTCTTTTTTTTTTTTTTTTAAAGGAAAGGATCGGGAAGGACAGGGATTTTGCCCCTTATTTGAGAGAAAGAGAAGCATTTAAGAATGGATACTAAGAGAGTACTTTGTTAGCAAAAGACTTCTTCAGCCACTTCCCCTCTGATTCAGTGTTATTGCAACGCATGGGACTCTGGTGGCTGTCACTGCCATATAACACAATGAGTGACAAACACTACTTAGCATACTGAATGGGGGCACTGTCCCTAGCTTAATCTATCTAATGCCCCCACTGCAAGATATAAATAGATTAAGAGAGAAAATCCAATAATTTCCCCATTCTCCCACCAGAGCAATACACATTACATGTTCCTTGCCATCTAATTGCATTACATGGCAGGGATGCAATAAACATTTAATGGCCGTCATAGTCATCTGTCACTTCCCTTTAGGATGGTAATGTTCAATCTGATTTACATGCTTAATGCTGAACATTTCTGGGGGGAGGGAGGAAGGTATGAGTAACCTACATGAAAGAAGTTGTGGTTTTAGCTAAAGTATTTTCTTTAATTAGTTAAGAAAAAAGAAGCAATTGAGTGCCCAGTGCTCCTGAGGTACCTTAATTAATGCCTCATGAAACCAGGATGGGACATTAAAAGTCTTGGTCCTGATTTATCCCCAGTGGTACACAGACATAATGCCCCAGAAATTAAACAGGAGTCCCACCAATGAGTTAAATGCAAATAATTGGAAGTGTTTAGGGAAAAATGTTTTACTCCCACTCTAGATTGTTGTTTAGACATCTTCATACATCAGTGCATTTCAGAGGGAGGTGCAGTGGGTATATATGGGTCTGAAATATGTATATATTTCAGGATATAGTGAATTGATCTATACAGTGACTTTTCTATTAGCTTCAAGAGGAACAGAGTGGTTCCATCACAATAGTCTGTAAAATCATGGATGCCGTGAAATATATTGTTCATATTGAACACTGTAATGGAAAAGCTACAAATCCCTGTGGACACATTTATATTCAATTATATTCCCCCCTCCCCAGACAAGTTGGAGGCAAGATGCTCAGCCACACTTCTCGTAAAACTGCTCTGCTTTGCCTCTGTGGAGTTTTACCACGTGATGGGTAACATGTTCCACATCCAGTAGCAAACCCCAATTGTTTCTAAACAGAAAGAACAAAAGTTTTCACATACTTTTTCTTGTACCAGC
Source organism: Irena cyanogastra (assembly GCA_013397155.1). NCBI lineage: Eukaryota > Metazoa > Chordata > Aves > Passeriformes > Irenidae > Irena > Irena cyanogastra. Next base: position 860,375 of record VWZV01003871.1, on the reverse strand, counting down.
ACTGAGACCTGCGCTTTTGAATATGCAGGCTTTTTGAGCAAAGTTAAATGACTGCTTTAAAAAGTGTCCTCTTAGTGGTTTTTGAATTTAATAAAGAAGCACGAAATGTTAAAAAAATTAAATCCCACTGTAGGTTAGTGAAAAGCATAAATCAGACACAATAGCAAAATTAGCGTGAATTAGAAGAACAATTAAGAGAGCAGGAATGCACTGTCTTTTTCGAGACAGACCACCAACAAGTCATCATCTGGTGGAAACTTTTCAGCCAGTGTGAATTTGAGCCAAACAGTAGCCTGCAGGTGACAGTCTCTGTAGCCCATTAAGAGTCTCTTGAGGCCTGTAATCCAGCAGCTGAGCCCATTTCTTCTCTTTCTGAGAGCTTGCTTCACATTTAGATTGCCTTTGCTTTGCTGTGCTTGTGGTTTGCAAGCAAACTGGGAAGAACCAGGCTCTGCTACAGCACTGTGGTTCCACAGTAGTTAGGCAATTTCCCTTTTCCTATGGATCCCTAGAAGGATTGCTTTAATGTTTTGTCTCTTAATTTTGCTTTTGTACTATGTAGAGGAAAAGTAGGGGAGTGGGTTTTAGTTTTCATGTCTATTAGAAAGTGGGAGTTTGGGTTCTTGGGATTTTTCACCAGAGGATGGGATTAGCTGAACAGAATTCCCTGTACTAGAAATATCTGTACTAGAAAGAGCTCCTAGAAATTGTTCTCAATTAGGATGAAACACAAAGTGTGTGTGAATATGCAGAGATTCACATATTGAAAACCTCACATCTGTAGTTTGCCAGCGAGTTACCTGCTGTACAGTGCTCTGGGCTTTTGCTAATTTGACAAGGTCACTTCACGTGGCACTATCTGCAATGCAAACAATTACCAAAGGTGGCAAGGCAGCTTGTCTTCTATGAATCACTAAATCATTAACTTCTGTGTCACTGAAAAGGTATCCTAGCTACTGTTTGTGTCCTTCTCAATCAATATCCCCAGACAGAGTATCCGTGTCCTTTATCCCCCACAGGGATGACTAAACCTCTCCAGCAGCTCCGAATCACTCAGCTAATGGGCAGCGGAGCAGAGACCTTAATTGTCCCTGACACCAACACAGCCGCTCCTCTGCTTTGCGTATCAATCCTGTGCATCTCAGCCAGCGCGGGGGCCAATTGAGTTACGGGAGTGTTCGGGCTGCTCTCCGAGCTCACAGAGTCACGTTCGTGGCACACGGACTCGATTGTGCTGACACACCCGGGGTGCTGACATCCTGCCGAAAGCAGCCCCTTGTTGCTCGGGCTGAGTGCATCCTGCTGCCGTGAAGCTGCGCGGCGCCAGTCGGGCGATGCGCCCGGGGCGCGGGTCAGGGCCGGGGAGTTTTGCCGGGCTGGGAAGTGCAGGGGGGAAGCGGCACCACGGGAATGGTGCCCGCGCCCTCTGGCGGCCGGTCGGGGCCCGCACGGGCGGGATGGCAGCGCCGGGGGTTTGGTTGGAAACTCCGCAGTGCTGTCGCCGACCTCCTAATGCAGCTTTACTGCTGAGAAACGCTCTAAACCTCTAAAGCATTTTAGTGTTTCCGCTAAATCCCCGTGAAAGTAACCTCCGCGACAGTTAAAAATGAAGATTACAGCTATTGCTGTCAGTCCCTTGCATTTAGTGCATCAGAGATTTTAAAAACCTGGAAAAGATAGTAATGACTGAAGTTTTGATAGTGTTCTTTTTTCATGTACACTTTGGACATGGGCTAAGAGCACCTATGAGTGTGGATGTGGCTGCTTGACTGATGTGCTGAATTCAGGGACGGCAGAGCAGCAATGAATTCTACACAAACCCTTGCTGTCCACTTAAACATAAGTACATGCTTTGATTTAATTTTCTGCTAATGAGATGAAATTTTACTTAACTGAAAAGGTTGCAAGAATTACTGCCCGTCTGTGCAATTGGGCTTTTGTGGTCTGAGATGTTGGCAGGTTTGTTTTTACAAGTAGCAGGTCTTTGAGAAATCTTCCCATACAACTAATACCAGGAAAATATTTTGAGGGTGTATCTGTACAGACAGTGTAGAAATTTGTCTTTTTCTTCCTGATATTCAGCAGAGAGCAATGCATGATTTAACCCCAGGCAGCTGTCCCAGCACCAACCTTTCCTACCTCCACTGGAGCCAGTGCTGGACCACAAGAAAACTTCTGCAGTCAGAGGATACGGTGCTCCCAAAATATACTGTGTGGTGTGTGGGGTCCCCCCAGTCTGCCCTTTCTCCCCATCCCTCTGGCTTTGCATTCCCTGCAAGCAACTATGTTCATGAGTGAGTGTGGGGGGATCTCTGTTCTTACACACCGCCTTGAATATTCAGCCTGGTTTGTTATTGTTCTTTGAGCCTCGTTGGAACTTTTGAGAGAAGTGTGTGCATATAGATATAGTCATGAGCACATTTATTATTTGCAAATTTACACTTAACTTCAGATATTAAATAAACAAATGGGAACAGCCTGTACCAGTACTATTGAACTGCCAAATATTCATTTCAGTCAGGTCTTGCAGTGATGTAAATTGCTGTAACTGCATTCAAATCAATGTTGCAGTGCAATTTAGAGCAATTTGAAAATCTGTCCGCAGTAGATATTATTTGTTAATAATTCGGAGGGCGAGTTTTATTTATTCCTTTGAGGAAAAGCTCTGAGAAGCCTAGACTTAAAAGCAAAGTGAAACTATATACCATTAATTTTATGTATAATACATAGCTTGGGACCATATACCATAAAGCAATCTAAAAACTCTAGGCCCTGGAAATATTCTTTGAAAAAAAAAATACACACCCAAGCACATTTCCATAGCATACAAAGTGTGACTTCATCAAAAATAATAAAGTTTCTATAAGCTGTTTTCATAGGCATAAAGGACTGTGTTAGGAAAACTATTGAGGAGTATTGCGTAGAGGTCACTCACCATCCCTGTTGACTGGTTAGCCTAGGAGGGGAGACTTAAAAGCAGAGGAGAGTTCTTAGCATGGCTTCTGATGGAACTGTTTTAAGAGTGATGTATCAGTCCCTTGTCAAAGAAAGACACTCATTTCTTCTACTTGTTCCAGATGTTCCTGGAGATATTATATATATGTACATATATATGTACACACAAAGGTTTATATTTATAGACGGCTATACAATAGGGAGGCATGCACAAATTTAAAAAGTAATTTACATCCTACTGCAGTGAAAATAGAATTTCCTTATTGGCACCATATTGATACTATGCTTTGGATGCAATACTGCCAAGTGCTCAAGGCTTTGCACCCTCAAAGGAAGCAGTTGGTTTCTCCCTGCCAACAAGGCAGAAGAAATGTCACTGTCTGTCCCTCTTTTGTGACAGATGGCCCCAGCTTGGACTCGTGTGAAATGTCACACAGAGCACTCACAGCAGAGCAAGACTCACTGTTCAGGAGCTTTAGGGACATGAGCAGGGAAGAAACCACAGGCCCATAGTTCAGCAAGGCAAGGGTGAAGTGCCTCAGCCTCCGAGGAAGCTGGTGCTCAAAATCTGGAAGTTCCCTGTGAGTTTTGTGGCTGTGCCATGCAGGCAGGATCCTGGGTTTACAGGTCTTAATGTAATGATTTGGGGATGGGCAGACTGTTGGTGTTTCGGACCTGCTCGGCCTGCAGCAGGAGTGCTTTTGCTCTGCTGCACTGTCTATTGCTGCCTATTCAGCAGTAGCCCATGCGAGTCAGCTGCTTGGTCTTCCGAGTGTTCTGCTTTCCTTGAATGCATTCCTAAATTGCTTAAAAGTTTGTTTGTAGCTGTAATAGCCTGGCATCTCCTAATTTTTCTCTGCATGTTTGTAAAATCATATGTCAGCAGCCATCAATATTTGAAATCATTGCATCAATTACATCCCTTTGATGCTGGTAAAGGCTGTTTAAGAATAAAATAATAACCCTGCATTTACTGCAATAAAAGTTGCCGCAAAACTGGTTTATACCATCATCACTCATTCAGTGTGCTTGAAAACATTTTGTATAATGCTATTAGAGTGACTTGCCAGTGAACAATACAAGTTAATATTGATTTTAACACACACAAATGATTCCTTAAATCCTCAAATGCTTAATGAAAATTTTAGTGTAGTCTTATGAAAGAATTAATGGAAGTGAGCCAGATAGCATGCAAAGAACAGTAGAATTTTCCATTCCAGAATACAACCTGATGCATGGCATACTTGGTTCTCTTACCTACCATCCAGGTAAACAGATTCACAGCTCCATAAATATTTGATATGATCTCCTTTTTTCCCCCCTTATTTTCTTTCTCCCCCCACTGTCAAAGATTGCTGAAGTGGTTTTTAAGGCTCTCTGTTCTCTGGGAAAAGTCATAAACGAATTCCCAAGTCTAGCAGTGATAGAAGTCTCAGTACTGACAATGCTTTGTACTCAGACCTATTTTTAGTAATGAAATCTAGCAGCCTTGAGTAGCAATGGGGATTTGTCCATCTGTCCTCATCCTCTAATTTAATTTCAACTGTATTCATTTCTGTATGAACTGTTCCCAATGAGCTAGTGGGTGAGATGTGGAGAAGGGAGACTGCAGTTCACAATGGGAAGTGCTAACAGGGTTGGTTGAGTTGTAGGATCTTTTTAAGATTGGAGATCTGCAAGTGTGCTTCCATTGTAAAAGTGGAAAGCCAAAGAGGTTTGGGTAAATGAAAAAATAAGGAAAGAGGGCTCAGAGGGAGATTGGAAGAAGAGTGTGAGGGCCATGCCAGGAGGATGGAGATCCCACCTTCCAGTCCAGATTTGCACAGATGAGCTGGACCAACTGGGAAAGGAGACCTTCTTCACTACACTGACCCTTGTCTTCCTGTCTGGAGGTTTTACAACAACTGCATAAGCTAGAGACTTGTACATGCAAAGAATTCATATGAGGTTGAAAAACTGTTTAACTTGTAAGCCAGCAAGCAGCAGCAGCAGACACTAATACATCTGAGTCCCTAGTAAAGTAGGTTACCTTTGAATTAGTGACCTATGGAGCAAAATTCTGTGTGCAACTGCCGCTCCCTGGAGGAATGCATTGCCCTTCTCTCTGGGTGGTTATTAAGCAGAAGTTATGTGTTTATCTCTCCAGATTAAGTATTAGGTGCTAAGGGAAGGAAGATTCAGAAGATCTGCAGGAGAAATACCTCACCCTAAAACAGCACAAACTTTTTACTATTTGTGCAGCTTTATATTTTCTCTAATTTTGTCCAGTTTGGTTTTTTTTTTTA